>CABEEJ010002031.1:33016-75597 GCA_901482245.1 Timema douglasi
GGGGGGAGGGGAGGGCGTCCGACATATTAAGCTCAGCTCAGTCGGCAGCGTGTCTGTCAACTATGTTAGGGGTCCCGAGTTTGATTCCCAGCATGGAGAAAAAACATTACTGGTGAAATTTGGGTTTCCGCTTTCATGGTTATGAATTAACGGCCGGATGCTAGGGGTTGTATCTGCTCTATATTAAAGTTAGTTTATAAGTCATGTGCTGATATAATCATTAGGTTCAGAAAATGCACGTTAAATACCTCAAATAAATGACAGAATTTTAAAAAATAGGTGAGGTGTGGGTTGGCCACTTGTTACGCACAATGACAACGACACCACACGTAGGAATTCCGATTAACAATCGCTTCACAATGTACCTTGCCTCTTTTGTCACCCACCACGTATACATTGACTACGTGGACGCACGCGGAAGAAATATGTGTACATTAAAAAATGGGAACGTATATACGTGAAGTACAGTAGTTGTGATCGAATAGGGCTTATGAGTTCCTCCAGTAACATGCACATGCGCCACTTGTCTTGAGTACGCAGTGCGTGACGTCACGGCCCGAGAAACTACCGTCACGGTAAAGAAAGGAGTTGAAGATAAAACATCCTTTTACAAAATACGTTATGAACCTAAATGCTTACACTGACACACACGTAGCTTACATAGCTAACCAGGCCATCTAAAAATCTACAGATGTGACTTCGCAACAATTGTCAACGGAAATTTAACTAAAGGTTAGGAGGGGCGCTTTAAAAATTGACGGTCATTTTCACATTTACGTTTAAAAATATTATGTTTTGCATCTGTAACATAAATTTGGTCACTTTTGAGATTATAACAATATATTTTGACGGCGTATAACCCAAGCGGGTTGTGTTTGACCTAAACGTATCAGCGACTCGTAATTTTACTGTAGTGAGGTTGAACTCCCCCCGTATTGTACCCACGCATACACCCCGCATCCTGGCGCTAATAAATAACCTTGTTAACTATGACGACAAAGTTGTTAATGGAATTGATCAACTTTCCACTTCCAATTGATAGCTAGAGTGAGAGTTCGTATTATGTGAACTTACCACCATGTGAATGCATAGCTTTGAACTGTTAATAAGGTGTAAGTCACAAGTTATAGAGAGAGAGCCAACCTTTTCAAAGCACTTGGAGCTTACATCAGTTCAACAAACCAATACAGCGGTAGCAGAACTACGTCAAGGAAGTACCTAATGAAATCACCTCACTTGTAATGGTTTACCCACTCTGTGTAACATCATGCTGTGATAAAACATAAGGCGAAAAAGTGTAATAATTTGTGACACACCCTCAATCAAGAAAATTGTGATGTTATATAATATATATATATATATATATAAACCCCTCAATCGAGAAAATTATGTTGTGATCCAGTCAAGAAAATTATGTTGTCATAACCCCTCAGTTGAGCAAATTATGTTGTGATAACCCCTCAGTCAAGAATATCATGTTATGGTAACCCTCCAGTCGAGAAAATTATGTTGTGATAACCCCTCAGTCGAGCAAATTATGTTGTGATAACCCCTCAGTCGAACAAATTATGTTGTGATAACCCCTCGGTCAAGAATATCATGTTGTGGTAACCCTCCTGTAGAGAAAATTATGTTGTGATAACCCTCCAGTCGAGAAAATTATGCTGTGATAACCCTCCAGTCGAGAAAATTGTGTTATTATAACCCTTCAGACAAAAAATTGTGTTGTTATAACCCTTCAGTCGAGAAAATTGTGTTGTTATAACCCTTAAGAAAGAAAATTGTGTTATTATAGCCCTTCAGCCGAGAAAATTATATTGTGATAGCCCCTCAGTCAAGAAAATTATGTTGTAAAAACATTAATTTAACTAAGGCGCTTTAAATGGAATTAAAGTATTACACACACCAACCTAATATAGAGTGTTTATGTTTTAATGTGTACGTGCAGCACAACGATTTAACCTAATGAAACCTAGAAATTTGTTTACATGCATCAGCATAGACAAGTTGAGAAGGCAAAAGTTAAGCTCACACTTTTTTTTAGCGGCAAGTTTTACTACCCGTTCGAATTAATTTCGTATGTACTAATTTATGTAATGGGTTAGAGATAGTCAAAGTTTAAATGAGAGTAAATTTACCCACAGTTGCGTGAAAAACTATTTGGGAAAACCTGAATACACATGACCAGGATTCAAACCAGGATCTCCGCGTCATAGGCAGTTTTGTCTCTTGCGTTAGTGAATCCTTTTAAGTCGGTTGAATTTAACGGGGGGTACGTGAATAAATCTAAGGGGGCACGTAAAATTCAAGAAATGCATTTATATTTATCATTTAAGATTTAATTATTTATTTTGTGTGTAGTTTATTTAAGATAACGTTTATAGAATATGTACAATTTTCTTCATGTCTCAAAAGCTTCGGAGGTACAAAATTAAAGAGAAATTATAGTTGGGGATACGTGAACAAAATAGCTAGAATACCACAGAATTAGAGTTAAGAACATGCAGCTACCGAAGCGGATCACCCGAACCCGATTCAAACCTCGACCTTTACGTTGACGGCGGCAAAGTGCAGCACGAGTATAACGTCTTAGACCACTCGGTCACTGCTACGGTTTGTATATCTGTCATTTATTGCTAACATAAGCTAAAATGGATGAAGAGAAGTTACAAAAAAATAAAATACATTTATATTCAGAAAATAAAAACTTGCGTAATGAGACGTTACTCAACAAGAAATTGAATAAAATATTCAATGGGAGGAAAAGGGGGAAAAAAATAAGACAATAAATACTGAAAGGGACCATATACATTTCAAGTCCATGTTGGAATTATGACCAAGTTATAAAGCACTAAAAACATTTTAAAGTTTTTAATCACCGATTGAAAGGGCTTCAAGACAAAGTATGAAGTTAAATATTGACCTGGCCACAGCTCAGACAATGGGATAATAAAGGCTAATTTGGCGTCTAATGAAAACATAGAACCCAACTTTAAATTGTCCCCCCTGGGGACGTCTTGGAGCGTGTATTACAGCTTTTAGTTCCTTATGTATCTCGTATTCGGTTTGTTTATAGCCGCTTCATTCTCCCCGTTTCAAAATATTAATAGCAGCGGAGATGAGACAAAAAATAAGACTCTACAATTAGTATGCAATCCGAGTTATCGACAAAGGAAGAGATTTACAAAACAAATCGACGAACTAAGATTGTCGGGCTGGGACAAAGCGTTTCCTTGTATGTGGACTTGAGAGAGATTTTTCCCCCGCTGCGTTTTACTACCTACAGTATTCATGCTATCCGCATATTTAGGTGGCGTCGGGTTTGCGACCGTGAATTTTGCCATAGAAAAAAGTAGACCATCATGATTTTGCTGAAAGTGGGACTTGCGACCAATAGTAAGTAATTTGATCGTGGGTTTTGTACCCCAACCCCTGCACGTAATGAGACACACGACATTGTTTTTGGCTGATTCTAACCCCGCTAAAATAGGTATTACAATGAGTAAAATAGATTGTTTAGGATAAATATAGGACAGGGGGGAGAGTAAAGGTAGGAGAATATTATTTTAAGTGTAAGTTAGATTTAAGTAAACTATGTCCAGGAATAGGTTTGGGATCCTAACCAGATATATATTATATAAATAAAAAGCATAAATCAACAATAAAGGGTTCTGTATAATATTGTAAATTGAAACTCAACTCCGATTAAATTGTCAGAAGTCGAGTTTTATTAAGCCACAATAAAAAAATAATAATAATTCAAGCTCCACCACAATATGTTCGGTTTTATACTCAGCCATTTTCTTATTTCCAATTCAGGTGGTTAGGTTTTGTAGACTAGGTAGGAAAGACAAATAACGTTTGAATGCCGCAGAACCCATATTTACACTGATTAGGAAAGGACGGGGAAGGTAGGATTTGTAGCAAACCTACTCGCATTTGACTGAGGCTATATCGAAAAGCTTTTAAGTAATAAAAAAAACTCGGGATACTTAAATTTAACTTGAACCCTGACATCACTGTCACTAACGTCTCAGACCATGCGGTTGTTTTAATTATATAAGACACTGGCTATGAACACGTGAATTTAGACGCGATTCGGTGATAGAATGGTCTACGACGGCGGACCAACGTTTTTAATCACAAGGGCTATCTATAATCGTCAGTTTACACCGCGGGCGAAGGCTATATTTAATAAACCCATCAACTTAATATCGGCCTACAAACAACACTTAATAAATATTTATTTACAATACTTTGTCTCATATATAAATTTTATATTTGTTTGATGGCATTTTTCAAATTTTACTGGCAAAAGAAGTGTATTGATCCCCAAAAAATGTATGATGAAATATGCACCAGCACACACTTTCAAAAAACATAATATAGATTTATACTAATCTAATAAATGAATTATAATTGCAATCATGACCTTTTTTAAATAAATATATATTTTTAAATCATTAGCTATTTCACATCTACCACCTGGGCATTCCCTTTAATATCCCTACAGGATACTGTGATGGCCACATTTTCAGTGAGCGCGGGCCGCATTTGGTCTGCGGGCTACCAGTTGGCCCACACTGGTCTAATGCATCACTCTCACAATAGATTGAACTGAAGATGACTAAATTATCGAGGTTCAAATTCTGGTCGAGTGTAATGAAAGGGGTTTTAATAAATGGATAGATACCTTCCCGTTCCGCAAAATACATGTAACCTACATGTAATCTAAAATAACCTTCAGCACATAAGCATCTTTAGTTTATATGTTTATAATCCAAACGGGTGTTGAAACGCGATGACCAAATAAATAGCTTTTATTGCTTGGATACGCTCATCTCTATCTCAACACTGACGTGACGATACTAGCAGACTATTTCGAGAACTTTGCTTGAGGACTCTTCATAGGAAAACTGTGCTATACAAGTAACGGAACGATAAAATGTTTCTGGGAAATGTAAGGAAACATAGCGCCTTAGCAGTCTTGCCCATGGCTCAGGACAACTTTTTAATTATTTATTTCTGGCAAGATATTTGGGTTCATTTGGAACACAGCCATATAACATTTTAAAGAAATAATTTGGGCATTGTATAAAACTATAATCTTTCGACTGTGAGCCACATCCTTATAATTTCTAGAACAGAGTAAAAGGTTTTTTCATGTAGTGTTTAAAAAAACGAATAATGCATCCCATTAAAATTTACATATTAGAGTTACAACTTTCTCAGGAATGTCTTTTTCACTACTCCGGTGTCACCAGTAATACCATGTTACATGAGTGGCATACTGATGTAAATCAAGTTTAAGAGTATCTCAGATAAAGAAACTAAAATTAAAAGCTACATAAGTTATATAAAGTTTTTTATTTTAAAAAAGGTAGATACATGCACTTAATAGTAGAATGTATAAATATACTTTGGGTAACTAGTACTTTCTACTAGTATTAGTATACCTTAGTTTAAAAGTTCAGTCGGTAGCGCATGGGTCTTCTAATGTTAGGGAACTTCTGTTCGGTTTACGGTAGGAACAAAGAAAAATTTACACTTTGATATGGGTTGGTTCACTATCATAAAATGGTATGTTAAAGGTTTGGGCTACGGTTTTTGTGTCAATTTAAGAAACACGGTAATCAATATTACCAAAAGCATTAAGAATTTTAAAAATCATCAAATATAAGAGCATTCGATAGTTTAAGAACGCCAGTTAAATTTATACTTGTTTAAATCTGGTAGATAAGACTCTTTTAGCTCAGTCGAGAGCATGTATATCTACGGGACCGGGTTCGATTACCAACCTGGCCAAAAAAATTACCATTGGTGAAATGTGGATTTTCTCTTCCTCAGTGATGAATTAATGGCTGGGGGCTGGATGTTGTGTCTTTTTTATTTAAGTTAGTTTATATTCGTATGCTGATAAAATCAGTCGGTTCTGAAGTGCACGTTAAATATTTCAAATAAATTAATAGATATGAGAGAGATAAAGAGATGAATTATTGTATTATAAATGATGGCCTGGTGGTCTAGGGGTGAGGTGTCAGATCTTTTTGCTGGGCATCCAGGGTACAAAATCCTCAGTCCCGGCACAGATTTATCTGATTGCCAAACCCTTCCTTCACCTCTGACAAGACGTGTATTAATCACAACTTGTGAATGTGTGGAATACCAGGCCTCCACCGTGGTTCGGATCCCACGTTAAACTGTAGGTCCTTCATTACATCTCACAATCACCCTACCATCACACATTTGCTTAAGTCCGTACACACCGAACGGGTTGTAAGACGTGGTTCTAATAATGATAATAATGTATCATAATAGCAGCATGTAAATATGGTTTAAGAAACATTGTTATGACTAACTAAATTGACAGATCGGTGTTAAAATGATAACATGGTTTGTTAATATCGTTTAGAGGAGCCATTTTCTAAAGAAATGCGGCTCGTTGCTGATGTCTTATTCTAGAAGTGGTTTGTTACTCCAAAATGTCGTTCAAACCAATATGATTACAATCTTTACATCCTAAGTGTTATATTAAAAAAAACACTAAGGTTAAACTATATAATATTTTTAAAGACGTTTCACGCGAAATGTCGCAGCTACGATATCAAAGTAAATGGTAAGAAACAAATAAAAGGAAGGACGGTAAACTTTTAATGGGGTCTTAAAATAATATTTTAAAATATTTGAGGATTGTTTTAGTGGTCTTTATGCTTAATAATTGCAATTCCCATGGTAAATATACCAATGTGAAGATATTTACCTTCAATATTACTAAGGAACTGGCATACTTTATAAGCCAACAAAAACGCCCTGGAATAAAGCATGTAGTCAACTCTACCAGCAGTGATGTTCCGATGGTTGCGTTCATTGAGGCGCTAAATATAAAATTATTTTTAATGCTTTTTTGGAAGTGTTTAGTACATTTTTTAATGAGGCGATATTTCTTTCTAAAATAATAATTTATATAAAATCTTCGATGAAGGTGAACAAGACTTCAAACTATGACAAGGGTGACCTGGTGGTCTAGGGGTAAGGTGTCAGACTTCTGTGCTGGGGGTGCGGAGTTCAATTCTCACTCCCAGAACGGATTTATCCGATTGTCAAACCCTTCCTTTACCTCTGACAAGTCTTATATTAATCACAACTTGTGAATGCTAGGCCTCCACCGTGGTTCGGATTCCACGTTAAGCTGTAGGTTCTCCATTTCATCTCACAATAACCCTACCATTACACATTAGCGTATGTGAGTACAGCCTGAACGGGTAGTAAGTAATACGCGGTGCTAATATTAATAATAATAATAATAATAATAATAATAATGATGATAATAATAATAATAATAGAACTAAGAAAAGTATGAAGGCGTTGAGTTTTGATTCTTCGAATGTGGGATTTAAAGGATAGTTGGTAAAAAGATTCAACCCTTCATCTCCTTTACTTCTTAGTTTGTGACCAATAATAATAGAGGACATCAAGTGGGATTTTCAAGAACTTTAAAGTCATATCGGCAAAAAAGAGGAATGAAAGTCTAGTTCATCTAGCCTGGATGGATGATGGCAGGAAATAGGCGATCGATTCCAGGTCATACGTATTGAGATTTAGGGTAGTTTTCTCTAAAAAGTTCCCTACTATAAAAGGGAATGCGGATACATTTCCTAAATATTCTACCTTCACCATTCCCACGCCTTTAGTGTAGCCCGGACTAATAATTAGGACGCAATAATGAAAAGAAAACAACCTATGATTAATAAAACTTTCATTAAATTAATAATTAATTCTCGAATTTGAACATTAGATAGTTTTACTGGTAATACCTTGCACGTTGAATCCAAATCCAACAGTGGGCGTTTTCAGCGGTCTCAAGGGTTGCTCATGGGGTTAGAAGGCGAGGCTATTTCGCTGATTACGACGTGGGCAGATAGATAAGTTTATTACCACAAAACACTTAATTTTTCAATTCGGTAAAATATGAGGGTATTAGTCTGGAGACTCAAATATCTGTATGTTGTATTTCCGTTCATTTTAGACTTTGTATTATAGCATAAGTATGATGAACATTTTAAATAGCAGGTTGTATCTTCATAAGAATTAAAAACTAACTTTGAAAGAGCGTTGAATACTTTGGTAGGATTCTGGAAGGAAGGAACGTTAGGAAAATACAAACATATTTTTGGCAGTCAACATTAATGACATTTTGGTTTATTATTTGTTTTATTTCATAGGTATGGAGAGAATTGATCAAAAGTCAAAACTGCTTATTAGGGCCTATGTGATTTTTTTTTATCACCACGTCTTACTACCCGTTCGGGGTGTACGATTATGTACTAATTACGCTAATGGGTTAGGGACAAGTATTATTGAATTTAGAGGAAGTGCACCGACATTTGCGTGAAAGGAAAGTATGGAAACAATTAAGGGAAAACCACCTTAAGTGCACCCGATCGGTATCGAAACCTGATCACTCCATCTTCGGCAGTCTAGACTATTGCAAATGTAGCGCCTTAGACAATACGGCCACGAAAGCGGGCATAGTATGATTTGGCCTATGAACAGTTTAAATGGTTTTAGTAACTTTTAATAAAGCCAAAAAAGTTGCAAACTTCCAAACCTTGAACTAGTATTTATAATATAAATGGATTGGAGGACAAACTATCATATAACTGGGATCGAGCGAGATAAGTTGCTTTGTAAATATTTTAGAGGCCGCTCTTTAATAACTCGATGACGGACCTATATGCAAATAAATGGTTTCAAACTGTTAGCAAATGTAAAACGAAAAATAACGAAAGGGATTTCCGTTTTTATGAAACAAATTATCTTTATTACGAAGTGTGAAAGTTCCGACTCTACCAAGGAAACAGATAGATGACCATCTGCAGGACTTATCGAGTCACGATACGCTGTGTAAATCATGAGACACAAAATATCATTATGATGTAGACAGCTAAGACTTTGAACTGTGCGCTTGGATTTGTGCCGCCAGGCGAATCTTTTAAATTCCATTAAAGTTTCACTCTTTTTGAGTGGCTCACGCAGATGTTATCTCATATAAATTTTAACAATTTTAACATACTAAGCTATGTTTGTTTTGTATTTTTTTAATGTAATGTACACACCTATGTTTTTTAACATGTGTATCATCTCCAAACCATACTATTAATCCATTTGACTTCACCCTTGTTGAGTGTCTAAAATTGATTCTGTCTACTATTGAGATTTATTTTTAACAATCTAGTCTACATTTTAGAATTTGTTGTGTTATTTTATTTTAGTACTTTGCAGATTTTTGCAGGTGAATTATTTGGTATTACTGTCCCTCATGGTGATTTTTACAAAAAAAAATAATATATTCTTCAAGGCCCTAATGACCTCATTCTGTCGACGGGCCTATACACTATAGTAATAATAATAAGTGTGCCAGTGTAGTTTGGTGTCGGTTCGTCAGGGTTTAAGCACAGCTTATTTAACCTGCATCAGTGATAATATGTTCTCTCAAAATAAGTATTCAATGTTACCAATAATTCAAAGGCTCTACTCTACACACCCCTGGGAATATATTTTCGTTGATGCTTGGCCAGTCTTAATGAGCGATTAGAACAATTCACAGGATCAGTTTAAATTAATTCTGTTTACCCTGGCAACACTCCACGCCAATCCAATGCAGTGTTCCATTAACATAATATACCGTATTATGGTAGTTTATGAGTGGCCAAGTGCCATATAAGAACAGTTTGACCACATACCCGTCAGCACCAACACGGTGTATAGTAATTTGTTAGTCGGGATTACTGTAATAAAATCAAGCTGCTAGTAAATAATGTATACTACTCTTAGTTTGTGACATAACAAGAATTAACCTGCACGGACAAGAACGTCCGTCTCTTCTTGCATGATTTGTCGGTGACGGGGTGGTCCAGGATCGAATACTGAACGAGTCTGCAGAGATTATTTTGCCTAAATGATCATCTAGGCTCACTCCATCTGGATTCGGATAAACGTCGTATAAATTCTAGCTTCCTCATTACGGATAGGTTCAGTAGGATTATGGTAATAAGGACCATATTTGAAAATAACAAAAGTTACCAAACCGCATTTAATATAGTCATACGAGACGTCATGTGATATTGAGCTATCACGTTTGATGGATAGTATAAATACCTATAGAATAATACCTATAAATAGACCCTACCTATAGAATAATAGAAATTATAGAAAGATGAAACCGATGTTGACAGCAAAAATGTTTGCTATAATCGTACTATGGCAAGACGCGGGGCTAAAAATAAACAAAGATTATCTTGATCATTTGATTTTTTTTTTAATTTTCCTGACACTATCATAGAACAGTAGAGCAAGGAAATACTGCTTGCTGTCCACACCAGAGCTCTTGGAAGGCATGAGATTTTTAACCTCGAGCCGACGTTTATGAAACCCCCCCGCGACCCCCTGATCAAGCTAACGATACTGGCACGCGCAAAGCACCTCGAGCCCTGGGGGGTCCAGAAATGAAGTCAAATTCTCGGGTCACTGAGCACAGTTCCCGCCCGGCCTTCAGATAAATAACCTTCAATTAGTACGACGTGATTACAATCTCCTCACACCTTTACCACCACATTCCGCAATAAGGAGCTATCACTCTATCATCGACGAGTACTTATACAGTCCAGTTTTCAAAAGAAGAGCTTTTTATAAATGTACACATATATTTATGCGGCAAAATTTGATATAATTGTAATATATTACAATTGTTATTTTATAGGCATTGATAATATCTATAAAAATATTCAGCTGCAGATAATATGACCTGACGTAAGGATACGCGAGAGTAAATCTAGTAAATTTTCTAGCCGTCAGATAAGGTCCTTTCTATGAAAATTGGATTGCAGTGAGCCCAATACCTTGCAACGCTGCTAATACTTGAAGAAGAAAAAATTGTTTACGCCAAAATGAAGGAGCAGGGTATTATCATATCTCACCTAACATTTAAAGTTTTAAAGTTAAATAATTTTAAAATAAACTCATTGCAAATTTAAGTTAGCTAGTTTTGATGCTATACACAAAATATCGAGTCAAAGCAAATGGCTACAACAAACATAAATCCAGCTTTAAAAACCAACAGCATTAACTTAGTAATCAAAGATGAGTGAGGATTGTTTTAATGGTTTTGTAACCACCCAATTCTCATAAGAAAAAACTGCAATGAGAGGACATTTTCTTTTAAGTAGGAGGGTATGACAGCTATATTATTATGGCTGACAAACCAGTTTTGATGGTCGAATGATTTAAGTTGTAAGGAGTCACTCTCACAATAAAGCTGATTGTCGTTCCGAATAGTGTTCGAATCCCAGTCGGGTGTATTGAAGATAATTTTACCTATATGGTTTATATAGTTGTCTCAAGACAAATACTGGTACATTTCCTCTAAAAACAACATTATCATCCCTAACTCAACAGTGTAAATATGCGAATAAACGAAAGTTTACTAAGACGTTTTGTCTGTGTGTGTGTGTGCGCGCGCGCGCGCGCATACACAAACACACACACAATATATTTATAGCTGTGAAAAAGGTTCCTCCGTGTCTAAATCAGACTTTAATCCCCCCCCCCTCCCTCCCACAGCACTAACAAACTATTTTTTGGTACCGTCCTGGCTCCTCCCTTGACAGATCTTTTCACATTCAAAGAGCGGTGAAGCTGGCAGGTGATGACTAATGCTCCCGAGAAGTGTTGGCTGCATCTCCCCCTGTAATTTACAGCTGGCGAGAATCTCATCAGTAATGCATTACTCATCAGTCATCATTCATCAGCTTCTCAGGTTACTGTACAATCTTCCCCTTTCCCATAAACGAAGATGAGCAGACCGCTCTGAGACGTAAACTAGGGTGATGATACATTGTTAAAATACTCTTTGTATAATTTGTTTAAATTGATGTTTACAAAGTAGGTTTTCTAAAGACATATTAATATAAACGTCCAGTCAATGAAAGACATATAGTGATAACTTGAGTGCTTATGTGTGCGCGAAGTCTTACTTATTATTATTATTATTATTATTATTATTATTATTATTAGCACCGCGTCCTACTACCCGTTCGGGTTACACGCACTTACGCTAATGTGAAATGGTAGGGTGATTGTGAGATGAAATGGAGGATCTACAGTTTAACGTGGAATCCGAACCACGGTGATCCCCACATTCACAAGATGTCTTGTCAGAGGTGAAGGAAGGGTTTGGTAATCAGATACATCTTTGCCGGGACCGAGGATTGAACCCTGGCCGCCAGCATAGAAGTCCGACACCTTACCCCTAGACCGCCAGGTCACCAAGTCTTACTACACCGGATATCATCGCTGAGAGTTCTGCATGATTACTATCGGTAAACAGCGTTGTCATTCTCTTGTTTTTGTGTCGTCAATCTCCCCTCAAATATAAGTCAAGTTTCACAACGCTACATAGTCAAGGTTGCCAGTAACTCGAGAGCGAGGAGATTTGTCAAAATTTAACCGAGAGAGTTAAGATAAAGCTTTTCTCCATAGGACCTGAAGTTACCTCAGCGATGATATTGAGTGTAGAGAGCCCTCCAGGCTATCTACATATGTTCTCTAGTGCGATTGGGCTGATAAAGATATAAATGAGAGAAAATATACTAGCACTTGCGAAAAGAGAGAGTGGAAAATCATTTAGCAAAGATAAAACTCTCAGAACACCCGACAGGGATTAGAATCCTAACCTCCGCGTCACCAGGGACCCAGTATGTTATAAAAATGGTGCCTTCAAGGCCAAGCGAACACAGATGCGGGTGACTAGTTCTGAATGAACGGGTGGCTGATAAAATTAATGTTCCATTTTAGTTGAGACTCAAAGTAAAGAACGGACTCTCACATTCACATCAAGTTAAAATCTAATTTTAAACTCCACAGTTAGCTTGCGAGTGAAATGTTCACCATCTGAAGCACAGTACCTCAACGGTCTTAAGCATGGCCGAGGCGATGTCAATTTTCTTGTTCTATTTAAATCCTAGAAACGAGGCACCCACAATGCTGGGCACGAGGACGAAAGCGGCTACATCGTAAATTCTGGTTTGCCAATGACGGTCAGGGGTTAAAATACCGGCCGGGAGTACTGAGGTTTATTTTAACTGAACTGTTTCCCATTTTTTCCAAACAAATGGGTATCCAATTCTTGTGAAATTTCAACATCCTTTAGTAGTAAAAACACGCGGATAACCCGAACGCGGTGCAAGTAAAAAATAAGTACCCTTTTGACCCGAGTTGACGCGGTCCTCTCCCTCGACGGTCGTGGTGACGTAAAACAGGTTTCGAGAGAAGCTGTCTTGTGAGCACGCCTCATAAAAGAGACCAGCAAGGCCGGGTGATATTGCACCGATCAAACGGGAACAGTGGACTGAGGCGATAAAAACTGATTTACTGCCGAACCTTTCCGCGAGATCTTACGTCACTGGTCTGATCGACGCCTGTTAGAGAATACAGTTCGATACAAGTGCCAAAGCACTAGAACTCAAAAATGTGTGTACACACCCCACCCCCATTCTGTGACACAATTTTACTACTCACACAACCGCTTCAGTAAGCGCATGGTCGACGGTGTCGTTCTAACAATATACTGGGTCGTCGATGACGGGGAAATCAAGGTTCGAATCCTTGTCGGGTGTACTGAGGGTGTTTTTACATAGATTTTTATCCACTCTCTCTCCACACAAATGTGGGCACACTTCCTCTAAATGCAACCTTCCTCAACCGTAACACATTAGCGTAGTTAGTATACAAGCAACCCGCTTCAGTGGTTGCGTAAGACACCGTGACAAAAATTATATTTATATATGAATGAATATCCATCTAATTATAAACTCCTCTCTCTCTCTCTCTCTCTCTCTCTCTCTATATATATATATAGAGAGAGAGAGAGGAGTTTATAACTATATATATAGCTAAAGAGAGAGAGAGCCTATATGGTATCTGTAGTGTTAACTACCCACACTAGTGGTCACACAGTCTAATGCTCACAGTAGACTAGATTACCAGTGGCGGGGAGGTTCAAGTTCGCATCCCAAGCGGTTCCATTGGTTACGTTTTCTTCAAGTGATTTATCACTGGGTCTCCCCCCGACATGGCGGCGGTCATCTCAAAACAGTTAAGGTGGTGTGCCTTAGGTGATGACTAAATCCGTGTGGTAGATAAGTGAAATTTATTTGGTAGGTGTAAGAACCACCTCAAAACTGCAATGAAGATTTGATTATTCTTAAATGTCAAAATAAAAGTCTATACAATGGAAAAGCGTTCTCCTTAAAGTAAAAAAACAACTCCGTATACTAGTTAATTAAAATTGTGTATTACGTGTTAAGGGAAAAACTCAAATAACCAGAAGAGTTTTAACATTTAAAATTATAATGGGGTTACAGGATACGGTAAAGACTGTAAATTTCCAAAACTACAAATTATCAACCCCCTATCAGTGTGATTAAAAAAACATAAATTTGGCGAGACGGTAATAAGAACACTTACAAACATTTTTTTTAGATTTTAAATTAAAAATGGGAGGGGAGGTGATGAAATGGAGAATGAGAAGAAATTTCAAAACTTATAGAAAACACAATTTTCCGGTATGGTACAATATTGAAATTTCGCAGATAGCTAAAAAAGTACAAAATATTTAAAAAAAAATTAAAAACAAGATTTCTGTTAAAGGCACCTGCTTCGATGGCCGCATAGTCTAAGGCATTATGTAATGATATTGGTTTGGATTACTCTAAATTATGTAAAATAGCCATGGACGAAGGTAATTTTTTTTAAAGTAATATATGTAGAGTACCCTTTTAAGATTCATCCATGAAGAAATACGCGCATTTAAGAAATAATAGGAAAAGGATTGCACCTTTAAAATATAATTATGTTTTATACCATATTTCTTGTTAAAAGAACAACTGCGCTATTTCCTGTTAAAAGGAACAGCTTCGCAGTATTAGGCAAATACGCCAATTCCCAATACCAATAAGAAGCTAGCCTTCACAGCACCTGTCGCCAGGACTCTTTCTATTAGTTAGTTTTTACACTGTTGACGAGAGGAGAAAGGCGCAAGGGGTATGTCATATATAAACCGTTTGTGCGTATCAGCCAGGCATCCAGGAGCCAAGCGACAGACCGGCATCCCGCCCACGCACAAGTCAGTCAGAGCCACACACTGGCAGTCACAGTCTAACACAGCATAAAATAACACATTAATATCACAAGTGTGCATTGATACAAATCATTTAATTGGAGTATGTATAAGTAATTAACAGATGTCATTTTAATAAACCGTGTGTGAAAAAACAGCCATTAAAAGTTATCTTTCTTTAATTCTATTAAATATACCGTTCTAATTAGTGCTCGACCACGGAGCTATATAGACAGCTGGCTAAACGGTATATTTTCCGTACAGTGATGATAGGCGCTCGACCATGGAGCTATAAACAACCTAAACATCATCACAGCATTATTATATCAGGGAATTAATCCGTAGTGTTTCAATCGACGCCCAAAGCGAGGCGATTGATCCAAAGTGTTACAATCACTCTTGCATCAGACTGGACTGTCAAAGAGAGGGAGGTCGAAGTTTGAATCCTAGTCGGGTTTACTGAGGGTCATTTTACTCAATGATTTTCCATGCAAATTCGGATACACTTCCTTTAAATTCAACCTTTCTTATTCCTAACACATGAGTGTAATTAGTATATGTGCTTATAACCTGAACATGGGGTATGACGTAATGTTAAAAATAAGTGTTAAATGAAAGATAATATTTTCAAAAACTAATAAAATAATTTTTTCTTAGTGTGTTAGGAGATGTAAATACTTTCAAGGAGTTGGACGACAACCCCAAATGATCTAAATTTAAAAAAAAACATTGAAAATACAAAACTAATTCCAAGAAATGGGGAGCTCACAATTTATTAAACTAATATAAAAAACAATTTTCGGTGTGGAATAAAATTGAAAGTTGCCATATAGGTAAATATATATAACTTACCGGATAACCGAATGAAGTATGAAAGAATGGAATATAAAAATGAAAAACCGAGACAAGACCATGATATAAATTTAACTATTTTCTGTGTGGATGAAAATTTAAATATCATCGGAACGTAAAAATAACCATATCAAATAACCAAGTAAGTCTTTAAATTTCAAAATGGGAGTGTAAGAACTGAAAAAGGGTTGGGGCGGGGGGAAAGTAGCTTAAAGTTTCTCCAAAGTTACTAAAAATCTACCTTTTTGTGAAGAATAAATTTCAAATTTGGCAAATTGGAAAGTTTGGAATTTAACAGTGTTTTCCCTCTCATGTCAAGGTGGGATGTAAGGGGACGCGAGGAAAAGAGTGTTTTTCCGGTTTTTATAGCAAAATATTTTTTTGGACAAAATAAATAAAATATTTCTTCAGTACAAACATGGAATTTAATGTTCTTCTCAAGGTGACCTCGACAATTTTTGTATATCTTTCAAGGGTGTCCTGGAATTTAACGGCAACTTTTTCGTTTCGTTTAAAAAGTTTGTTAGATAATGCCACCATGCTCGTGACAGATATTTAGAAATTGTTGATATCAACATTTGAAGAAAATTAAAATCTATGTTTGTACTGGAGCAATATTTTATTTATTTTGACAAAAAAAAAGTTTTTCCATAGAAACTGCAAAATCACCGACCTTTTCTCGCGTTCCCTTTTATTCCACCTTAAGGCTATCCTATTCAGACAACGGATTTTGTTAGTAACGAGAAACAAAATCTCTCACTTTTGACTTTATGTTTTAGGTGCAGAATTAGTCAAATGTTTAAATTCCCTGACATTTCTTTAGTTTTGATTAAATTCCCTGTTTTCTATAACATCAATAAATTCCTTGACTTTTCCACCTTTTCCTTGTCTATAGCCACCATGTAACAAGGGGTCCTGAAAATGGATGAAAGGCGGGGCCTCAAAATTGCTAAGCTATTAGGGAGCGGCGGGGAGGGGGAAATCGGTGTGGTAGACAGTTTTAATTTTATATAAGCAGACGAAAAACCAAAAATAAAAAAAGGAAATATTATCTTAAAGGGGATACACAGCGTTGCGATTAACTAGCTATATATCAAAGGATAATATCAAATGAAATGCTAATTTTTGGGTATCTAAAGCACAGGTATGATAAAAAATATTGTTTTTTTCAACCTGGACCAAGAAAAATCATGTAGTGAGCTAACGTTTATTCCTGAAAAAGACAAAAAAAAACTCACAGTTACGACTATTATTTACAAATTAAAATAAAAAAATAAATCAAGAATTCTTAGGTTTTTGGACAAAGAAAGCAGAAATCAAACTTTTTTTTATCAAAAATTTTTCGAAGAGTTTTCCAAATTTTTTAGCTTTTGCTGCTCAGTTTTACGCATAGTTTTAACGCCCTCAAACATACCCTGTGCAACAATAGCTTCTTGCAAATTCCTTTGTATTGCTCTTTGCAATCATTCATTGGCATCTTTGAAATCAGATGCTTTAGAAGTTTCCTCATGATCCTTTTTTTGTCTGTGATATTTTACTTTCTAACTCCCAAATTTTTTTCTTGGACTCATAATTTTAAATTTTAATTTATTGAGCACTTTAAGGTACAAAAAAAAGGGAGAGAAAAGAGACTTATTCTGTAAAACGAGACTATAAGAGACTAACCCCCAAAAAAGAGACTCCTAGACGGCTCCTAGGTCTGACTTTGTATCTGTAATTGTATATTATTTCATTTTCGTTCTTTGGTAAACAGTTATGCTCTTTTTTCCAACGTGTTTTTGTAACAATAACTATCACTTCGTTCGCCTAATCTTATGGTCAAGCTTAGTCAACAATGAGTTCGTTTGTTAACTCAATTTGGGGACACGGTAGGATTTTTTCAGACTTAATTTATTTTTAGCACCTTATCTTATTACCCATTCAGGTTACACGCATGTGTATTAATCACGCTAATGGGTTAGGGGTTATGAAGGTTGAATTTAAGAGATATGTATTCGCATTTGTGTGGAGAGTGAGAACCATTTAGTAAACACCACACTCAGTACACCCGATCGGGATCGAACCACGATCTCCCCGTCATCGGTAGTCTAGTCTATTACGAGAGAGACGCCTTAGACAATGCGGTCTCAAAAGAGGGTTTCTATTTATTAATTTCCATAGATGGGTTGGTATTGCCATAGTTAGTTCAGGATTGTTCAAGGAGGAACTAATAAGGTTGCTCACCGGATATTTAACGTCCTAAATTAATATAGTTTTGATGTGACTTACCGTCCCAAGAACGGGTCAAACTAGTAGTATTTTATAAATGTCATTTCCATGGAAATTGGACTGTAAGCTAGTTTCACGTTCCTTGGGTTGAAAACCACTGCCCTAGTATAGGAAGTCAGAAATGCAATTCTCGTCTCCTGAGTAATAATCTTACGGACGACCCTGTTGATCCCCGCCATTAGTAGAGAGGATGCCATAACGACTGACGCTGCAGGAATTGGGTCGTCGCTCGCAACCTCGAGCCTAGCCTGCCTTGCTCTCCTCCACACCAGTTTATCGATCCTCGCGCACGACCCAGATTGAGGAGGCGGGAGGGGGTATCACCAAGGGATCCCCTGCAAGACTTGGGGCAAATGCCTTGTTGACTTTAGCTTTGATGGTCCATTGGTCTAAGGCGTCACACTTGCAATACAGACAGATATACCGGGGTTAGAATCCCAATCTTATGTAAGGAGGGTAATAATTTATAAATGGGTCCCCCCCCTCCCCCAATCTTCTATAAAACTGTAGGGACATCTCCTCTAAATTTAATCTTCCCATACTAACTCTAATAGCGTTATTACATATAGCAGCGCCGCCACTATTTTATTAATATACAATTATCTATATTTTCCAACCTTTCCACATTTTTTATGTACCGCATCTTACTACCCCTACTGTGTGACCTACTCACTTTTTGAGGGTGGCACAGATTGTAACCTGATGTCCCTACTGGGCTAATTAGATGACGTGATAAACAGGTTGAAATTTAAATTAAACAAAAAATAAATGTTTAACAATGGATAAATTTATTAAAAACAGAAATAACAAGAATTAGGTTTTACAATAATATTAAAAAATTATAAGTTTGAGGCTTGTTACAAAATTTAAAACTTGGTTAAATTTGATGTTTTGCTGTAGCTACATGGGCTGAGCAGGCGCCAGGCTACAGGTAGAAGTTTTCTAAAAGAGAAAACAATTAAGTAGTTATTAACAAAAGGAATCGAACAAGATATACATATAAATTTTAGTCAGTTTGCTTGACTGGGTTTTAAGATAATATTCTTTAAACATTTCGGATAATGATAAACAACAGAAAGATCTGTAGATAACAGCGGTCGATGGCTAATAAACAGATGTCAACAAACTAGTACTATGGCTAGTCTCTTTTCCTTTCGGTACTGCCAGAGCATCCAATAGTACATACAATTCTAATAGCAATTACACTAAGAGCAACACCAAACAATAGGAGCCCAACAACAGGTAAAGACATAGGGGTATTATTTGCGCGGACCCCACTATGACTCAAGTGGAGTTCCACGGGTTGCTCACCGAAGCTACTACTGCACGTGAAGCGTGACTATTAGACCAACTCAAAACATAGATTTCCACTAACCCAAATGTGATATGGAAAACAAGACAGGCAGCCTGGTTATAGCCATCCAATTATTAAACAGATGCACATGACGTCCACGGCGTCATGAGAAACATTGGTTCAAAATAAATTAGTGGAACTTGTGGAAGTTAGCAAGTCTATGACTAAGACATTACTACTTTCTATGCCAGAGGCTCATAATGTAAAGATTGTATCATAAGGATACAGGGAAAGATAGTAGCTAGGACTGATATACTAAGTAAAAAAAAAGAGACTAGTCCTTCAAACTGCAGGACACGATATTTTACCAATTAAATGAAACTCTTTAATCTTGAAGTCAACAAGACTTGAAATGAATTAACTGCCCATTCGGCATGATATTAAACTAACAAAAAATCGGCTTCAAAAGAACATATCAAAATGTCTAGATATACATTGCCTAGTTTTTGGAACAAAAACTAGACTCTAAGTCATAAGGACTTGACAACGTTTTCCAGGATACTTAAGTACTCAAAGTATGTCGTCCTAGCCAGGGCGGTGGTGGGTCTGACGGTCTATACTTCATGATCGTCTTTCTCTGCGTTGCGTGACGGTGTAGAAGTTCCTCCTTCAACGCTGGGTTGTAGTAGAACGGGTATAATGTTATTGTGAGAGACAGCCTTATATAGTCCCAAATCTGATATTAACGGAACAAAACAAAATGGGTGATAAACTCAGGAATATAGAAAAAGAGAGAGACGGACGAAGGCGGGGTGAAAAGAAAGTGAACCAGCGAAAGCCGCTTGCGGGGAAAGGGGAAAACATGGTTCCTTGGACTGCCGCTAGTCTTCTCTGATGCGGAGTGTGCGTCCCTCGGTTAAGCTCATATTATACTTCTTTCTTTTAACAGGTGGTATAATGCAAGCACGTGTGGCTGCCATCTTTGAATAATTTTCGTTTCTAACATGTGGCGAACCAATCCATGAACATCCTGAAATGGTGAGTAGATACTAAAGCATCTTCTATTTAAATATATTCGTTTTGATTATATTATTTAGGCTCAGCTATTATTTTAATGAGAATTTGTGATATAAATGTACTTTACTATTTTTTTGTAGGCAGCCAGCTAGCGTATGTAAATTTATCCGACATCATCCAATGGTAAAGGGTATGCGTTAAAGTATTTTATTCATAAATATGATAATGTTAATCCTCTTCTTTGATATCTGCTACAGTATTTATCAAAAGGCAATATTTTTGAACAACCGCGTGTTTCAATTTAGGGAGACACCAAATTGTATCTGACTGCATATAGTCAGAGAAAATAAATTTTGAGGTAGATTACTTTTTAAATATGTGAATATTGTTTCTTTCTCTTTCTAAAATTATTAAAATATTGATATTTAATTGTAGCTGTCCAATTTGTCTGATTGACACGCTACAACTGGTTATACGCTTATGTACTAATTGAGCTAATGGCTTTAGGGATTAGGAAGGTTATAGTTAGAGGAAGTGTACCCGCATGTGAGTGGAGGGAGAGTGTAAAATTGTTTTGGAAAGCAGCCTTCAGTACAATCAGCCGATATTCGAACCTCAATCTCTCCATCATCGGCAGTTTAGTCTACTGCAAGAGTAGCGCTTAAGACCAGACAGCCACCGAAGCGACTAAACAAGAATTAATATATTTAATGAAATATAGGCTACTATTGATATGTCATACCGTTGTTATCTAAACCAATGTTTCAAGGCGAGGGAAGGGGGAGAAGGGAAATAAGAGGTGTTCAAATAAGGATGATTATTTCTTCAGTTCGCTTTTCTTTAACAATCAAATATCAACTATCCAGCGCTTGCAGTTTTATGTCCAATATTTACAAATATTTTAGATTTGTTTTAAATTACCGTGAAATTCCCGTATTCTCCCAATTTTTTCTAGGCGGAAAAGATTTTATATGTTTTCCCACCCATCCCTGTTTTCTTACGTCACAGCTATAGTTGTGAGAAGGAACATTTTCGCTTAATTTTTATTTCCGGGAAATGTTTGATTCAGAAAATTCAAAATAATAAATATTATTGCTAACATTGGTGGTGATGATTGGGGTAGTATATACTTATAGGCCTAACGGGTACTGAGACGAGGTGTATGAATTAATCAACTATGTATATATATTTTATTTAATGTATTTATTAGCTATGTATGTCTATATATCATCAAACGAGTTATATGAAAACTATAATCGGAGTTGAAACTATGGTGTTTGATGCATTCTTTAATATTAATTTTTTTTAAAGTTACTCATTATTTCAATGTGTGTCAATAGCCCTTCAGAGACAGCGAAGTTAAATTTTTTAGTTAACAGTTTTTACTAGTTTGGATAATCTAAGCCAGTACTCACAAGATCTAACGTATCAAGATTTGAGAAGCTCCGTCCTCACAGGGATTCTTAAATGAAGTTTCTCAAAAGGTGGTTGAGGTGGCTGAAGGACGTTTACAGTCACACGTTTCAATTAATTTTTTGATACCTTAAATAGTGAATGCACACCTCTCAACGATCTTTGATCATGTTCGAGGTCCAAAGCCAGTACTGTACTGCTATTAAAATATCTCCCCCCCCCTCCCCCTTTCCATCCTATATACACACATGTAAACATAAATAAATAATATGTATGAGTTATATATAACTGTGTACCTCTAAATAGGCTAAGTATTTATTTAACGAATTATGACTTAGTGAATGTATGTTTGTGAACAGTTTTAATGGCAATATTGGCCTTGAGCCTCGGATGTAGATGAAATGTATTTTAAGTTATAATATTCTTGAAGACCGTACCAATTTAAAATATATATTATAAAGAAAAGAGACCAGAAATGTTAATGTCGTGATAATTCTTCCATCTATACCGACGCTAATATGAATGCAGCCGATCAGGTACGATCCCCGGCCCTCCCGGGTCAGAGTCCGTCCCCCTCCTGTCGATATTATGTGAACTACGAATGAGACGTGACGACCGGAAGCGACCCCCGGAGCGCAGAAAGTTGATTGCGATGCAAGGAACTAACGGCGGTTCCCTTGTTCTCAGTGAGGCAGTGAGAGGTGTCACCAGCCTCCCGTGGCCACGCGAGGGGTGAAAGTTGGCAGTACCGCTTTGTCCGACCCGAGCCTGGAGAGAAAGCTTCATAAAATACTCACGCATATTCCCCCTCACCCCACTTAATCTTTAACAATTATACAAATAAGAGCGCGGTGTGTCGATGGAGACGTGGGATATGGTGTCAGGCTACCTGATCTGGTTTGCTGGCCAAATGTACTGATGCTAGTTTTTCCCTAATTAGTTTACCATTCTCCCTCCGCCTAAATGCGGGTGTATTTCCGTTGCAATATTACCTTCCTTATCTTTACTCCTTGCAGACAAGTAGTGAGACGCGGTGGGTAGAAAAATGGTAGTGATACACATTGGTGGGAATGCAGACCAAGGTGTCAGATTAATCTTGTCTGGTTTTCCAATGAAAGAAAGGTCCGGGTTCTTATTCCGACCAGATTTAATTATATCGTGTTTTTTTCCTAAATGGTTGCCAACTCTCCTTCAACTCAAGTGCGGATATATTTACTCTAAATCATATCTTCGTTATCAGTTGTCACCAATCAATTGGTGCAAAAATACAAATAGCTCAGAAAAGTAGTAAAATGGAAAGCAGTATAAAAAACACATGGTAAAACGACATTTATAAAAGATATCAGCTTACTTTGTAGCTATACTTACACGTCAAATCATCTGACTTGCAGGTGTCACTTTTAAAAGATAATATCAATTCCTATATAATAATAATAATAATTATTATTATTATTATTATTTTGTAAAATGTTACCAATACTGACTTTAAAAAAATGTGTTTATATTAAACTGGCCTTTAAAACGCGTTCTTACCGCAAAGTCCGAAAACTGTTGTTTCACGCTAACACACCAGTTTGTCTGTCGCCTTGCCAATCCTGGCGCACGCTCCATCACCGATAGATTAGTTAAACCCTCTCAACCATCGCTAGCACAAAGTGAGATCGTCACATGGAATATTTCCAGCAAGTCGACTGAATAATGTGCGCTTATTTTTACTTTGGTTGAGTCCACACGAATTTTTTAAAGACAAGGTTATTCCGAAATTGTATCACGAGACTAAATTAATAATCCCATTCTTCGTAACTACTCGAGTCCTTAATTCCTATTTGTTTTTATCTATATTTTTTACTTATTCTTTGTTTCAATTTTTTTTTTAATTCTTAGCTCACAGGATTTGGATCCCTATAGATATTCTTAAAGCTAAACTAATGTTATTCTAACCACACTTAAACCTAATGCAGTTTACTCAATTCACATTCGGGGATGTCACGCATAGTCCCTGTGGTTCTAGAGAAGAATATACCTAGATGGTTTGTTTCCGTTGGCTGCACTGGGTTGCTGCTGCCCTCTCAAGTCAGCTGATGGATCGGGTGCCCACCAGTTTCGACTATAAGCCAACGTTTGTTCCCAAATAGGGCAAGACCTTAGAGCTCTTAGGGCTGCTTCCATCATCTCTTCTAACTTCACCTGTACCTTATGTTTTCCTTAAGGAATAGCAGGGCCACGTCCCGATATTAGAATTTCGGAGGACATCTCCAGGCTACCCGGAGCTTGGTCCATGTTTTAAGAAGGTCGCATCCCTTCGCTGTCGTGTGGGTCGTTCAAAGTATAAGTTGTGTCCTTTGGGTCCGGGTATCCCAACTTAATGAGACTACGGATCAGTTTCATAGACTGAGTACGCCTCAAGTGCGGCACTATACTAAATACAGGAAGCCCACCTAAACAAGAATTCCATTCGAGTTTCGAGTTTACGTGGTTGTCCTCTTGTATTTAGTATAACACCGCACTTGAGAGGCGTATTCAATCTATGAAATTGGACCATAGTCCCCGTGCCTACCGGTGTACTACAGTATCCCCATGGCTTCTTTGGTGCTGACTGACAGCTTTGAAACGTTACCAGACAAAATTATGTATCCCTACTCCGAACAATTTGATCTGAAAAATCACGTGTTTGGCAGCTGTCACTTCTGACAGTCAAAATGTAGGTGTATATCTAAATGTTGCTTGTCAGAAGTCAACTGTGAGTTGTCAGTCAGCACCAAAGAAGCCATGGGGCTACTGTACTTATAAATGTGCATGAACTTTTTTATACAGAGTTTATCGATAACTAATGAAATACATATAAGCTGTTTTTTTTAATATTGCAGCAAATACATGTATTCAATTTCCCAAGCTATTTCAGTTTTATCGAAAGCTAAAGGCTACATTATTTATACTTTCGGAGGAGATTTGCACAAAAAGTATTGTTTTACGCTAGTAAAATTGACTAAACTTTTCAGTTTAAAAAAAAGCCATGCTTTTTATGAAAAATGTATCATCATCTGCTTTTTTTCTGGGTAAAATTGGGATCTCTACTATCACGCTGATAAATTAGCAGCCAATGAATTTAGTATTAGATATGTTTTAGAAACCAATTTTTAAGACGTGAGCTAATGTAATCAGTTGGATGAAAAAATGAAAATTAAGTACTACTAAAATAATGTAAGATTTCCCATCAGTGGGATAGCACGAACAGGAGAACTTTATTATAAAATGCTATATGGCCTACTAGTGAACTATTATTGTAACGCAGTGTTGCTAAGGTTCGGCGATGAGACGATGTTGTTTGGGAGGTCAAACACTCCCTGGATATCAATTTTAACCAAAATCGTTAGAGCAATTAAAATTTAAAAAATTACTCGTCGGTTAAATATCCTTAATTTAAGGGATTGGGTAAAAATTAAAAAAACTTCACATATAAAATCTAGATATACAGTTTAAATAAAATCCATTAAACCGTTTCAAATCTGTAGCAAGAGACAGATATAAAAATTAAAAATCAAAAATTCACTTTTTTGGGTTTAAGACACAAATAAAACGTAAAGATTCATCATACTCTTGAGTTCAAAAATGTTCACTCCTAAGCCCCGTCCAGACTTGAACAGAACAACAAACATGTTCACGACAAGTGTGGATGTTTTTCCGAATATAACATTGTGACAAAATGTATTCGTTGTTCTGTTCGGCCCCGATCCGCCAGTTGTCGGTTTTCACCCGTCGCATTAAAATATGTTCGTGTTCGGTCTTGTTCTAAGTCTGGACGCCTCCACGAACATTCAGTCAGTGGCCGGACTGCAGAGGAGTCACGCGTGTGTTTTGATTTTTATAAGTCTACATCTATCTTTTGGCGAGTGTATTTCTTAGTGTATGTGTTGAATTAATAATAATGATGATGATAATAATAATAATCTCATTATTCTAGCATATTGGAGAAAAATGTAGTGGCCAAAAGAAGTGCAAATTAAGCTCATATAGCTCTATACGCCACACCAGGTAATCTGGAATCCTAAGGATTTAGATCACTATAATAAAATAAAAACCCGTTTGAGTGGAGGAGATTGGGGCCGTTATGGACAGGGACGGGAACGAGTACAGAAAAAAAAAAAAATTGAAAGTACGATAGCCGCCCTTAGAAAGGAAAACAGAAATATAAAATAATAAGATACCATCGGTACAGGAAAAACTAAGAAATTATATACAAACTATTATTTATATATACATAATACTTTTTTGTAGGTTACATATTACTTGACCTCAGTGAGCAAAATACGCTCTAAGTAGGGTACTTAGGGACAACTAGGGGTCGATTTTTTTTTTTGCACCGTGTCTTACTACCGGTTCAGGTTATATGCCCATGTACCAATTACAGTAATGGGCTAGGGATGAGATAGGTGTAATTTAGAGGAAGTGCACCCATATTTGGGTGGAGAGCATAGGGAAACCATTTAAGATAAACCCCTTCACTGCACCCGACTGGGATCTAACTCTGATCTATCCGACCTCGGCAGTCTAGTTTAACACTAGAGTGGCGCCTTAGACCTTGCGGCCACCGAGACGGGCTAAAGGGATCCTTTTTTACCTGATTTTCTGCTAGTGATGTTGCACCTTTTTTACCTGATTTTCTGTTAGTGATGTTGCATAATTTTTACCTGTTGCTAATTTCCCAGTTGGCTTATCTCATTTTACTAATACGACTTAATAGACTGATTGTTCCCAAATTTGAGTTTACAGAAACTTTTTTTTACCAAATAGGAGGTGTTGTTTGTGAGACTAAGATAAACAAAGCTAATACTTAAAGTAATTTGTTATATTTATTTATAGCGATCTTTATTTAAATACAATAATTTTATACATATATCTATATATCACAATAAACACACAAACGAGCGTTTTTGTTCTCCAGTTGTTTAATTTAATATATGTTTTATTAGTTGGTAAATATATTTTTTTAAACAACCAACCATGGGAACAGGTTATGTTCAAGTCTGGACACTCGGCCACAGCGAGCCAAACAACGTTCTTGGAAATTTTCGTGTTCGTTGTTCTGTTTTAGTCTGGACGCGGCTTTACAATACTTTGTCTTGATATGAAAAAATAAGAAATCGCCGAAGTCAACTTTCTTGCTTGTGCACCAGTCATAGAGTGTTTGTTAATAAGCTCAGTGTAAGTTTAGACATTTTGTGTTTTTTTTTACAAATTTAGAGTTAAAGATTATTTTTATAAGTATGTGTTTATCTTTTGTAACTTTAATTTTCGATTAAAATAATATTTTATAGGCTCGATATTAATAATTGTGATAGAAGATGTTACAATTTATTATTTATTATTACACATCATTATTTAATATTTATTATTAAAGTTAAGTTTTTAATGACATCAGACACCTTGTATTAACAACACCCAAAATTTTCAGATTGCGTTTTTGGTAAATTTTGAAGTATATGCTTTTGTTTTAAAAAAACGTTGGAAAGAAATCGAGAAATAGTCATCGAAAAAAATGGTATTAGCTAAAATACCGGCTTGCATTTAAATAATTTGGAAATTTGATTTTTTTTATGTGTCTTTAGTGTTTAAGCTTTCGTTTTTAAAAAAATGCTGAAAATCGATTTGGTAGAACGACTAGAATCATTATAGAAAGTAATCGCTTCACAGTTTAGATAAAGTTCAATTTTTGTAATAAAGGCCTTTAAAAAAATACAAACATATTTTCTTGTGGCAAACATTGATAACATTTTACTATTATTAGTGTTAATTTATAGGTATTAATATTATCTCTAAAAAGTGACCAATGAAGATCACACGGCATGGTTTGACGTATGAATATCGTATGTGAAAGTAGATCTAGTTACTTTTCTAGCTTGATAAGGTTCTTCCATTGAAAATTAGACTGTGTAGACAAGAAAAAATAAACCAACTAATCCTAAGTAAAATAAACAACAGTAACGTGCTAAAAGTTTCTAACTTACCAAAGGCGAGCAAGATACAGTTAATCGTGTACCGCAAGACAACCTTTATATAAGTTTTACAGTGAGTGTTGTAAACAGTAATAAAAAACATAGTGAAGCATGCAAACAAACAACCTGTCCAAAAGGTACAAATTATAGTGTGTGCAAAATAAACCACAGGAAATTTACAAAAGCACTTATTTCAAGCTAAGCACTTTTCATCCATAACAAGACTATTCAGAAATACATCAGTCTTCTTATGTAATCGAAATAACAATTTAAGGCATAAATACATTAAGACATGCTTACTCATGAATTATCTAGACTAGATATGAACAAATGAAAAGATAAACAATACTTTATAATATGATTACGTACTTTATTACATGTTTTAATGCTTAGAAATTGAAGCGTAGGCAAGAACATGGTCACGGTTTACAAACGACAGATATAGATACTTCAATAAGGCAGATATCTTTAATCAGGGTGGCTACAAAACTTTAATTATAAAATTCCAGATTTTCTAGAAAACATTTAAAAACTTCAGCAAAACTTACTATATAACATTTTACCATTTTTCTTGGTGAGTGTGAGTTTTTCCGTTCATTGTAACACACACATATTTTCGAAAAGTCCTAAGCTACATTTTTAGTAGGTTATTTCTCCAGTATTTGATGTTTTCTCTTGTATTTGTGTCGCTGTGTAAATGTGTTACTAACAAACCCTTCACACTGTACTTATGTAAAAAATAATTATTTGTAGGGAGAAGGACGTATTGAACTCAAATTACAATTTAAAAAAATCCAGACGATGACGATGATGAGAAAGGAAGCTTGATGAAATTTCAGTCCCCCCCCCNAAGCTGTGTGAAAATTCGGCCCCCCCCCCCCCCCCTTACCACCAAAGGAAATGTCTAGGCATTCCAGTGGTTTAAATGTCTAAGTGAAAAGCCAGTCAAGTATCTAAATTCCCTGACTTTTTCAAATTTTTGATTATAATCCCTGATATTTCCCTGTTTTCCCAAATATCGAAAATTTCCCTTATTTTCCAAATTTTCCTTGTATGTAGCCACCATGTTATACATTACTTTCTCGCCGAAAAAGCGTTTGATTTTGTGATAAAGAAAAAAATTATATACTGAGAGCAGATGTGTGGCATAGAGAGCAATTATATTATCTTCCAATTAATATTCTACAATATGAAGTACGAAATCTTTCTAGATGAGTCGACAGACTATCAAATTATTTTTTTTAGCACCGCATTTAATTACTCTATCGGGTTATCTGCATATGGCTGTAATGGTAAGAAGGGCTTTATTTAAATGAAGTGTACTCGCATTCTGGTGGAGGGAGAGTGGAAAACCATTTTGAAAAAACACCCTTAATATCATCAAACGAGATTCGTAACACGATTTTCTCACCATCAGCAGTCTAGTCTGTTGTGAGAGTATTGCCTTAAAACATGTGGCCAGCAAAGAGGGTTACCGACATTTTCAATTCCTTCTTATCGAATCGATGGTGCCCAATACCCAACCACTACAGATTAGTAAGTTTATAGAATTGTGTTCAAATAAACTATCCTTGTTTTTAGAGAAAGAAGGCCCAAATTTTTTGCTTAAAAAAGTGTAGTAGGTATTTTCTTTAAATTGAAATTTATATATGCATTCGCATTTTATAGCCTAGTAATAGTTATAGGTCACACTACTCTATAACAATTATGCGTAATTAATTTTCCCTACGTTATATAAAATAATAACTATGCCATTAAATAATTTAAAGTGGCCAACTGGCGATTAAACGTTCAGTATAGAGATTCCCAGAGCTATTCATTAAAAAAATTACAAATTATTGTCGTGGAGTAGTAACACTTTTCTTATCTGTCAAAGCTCATACATATATAAGCACAGTGAAAAGTGTTTGTTCAAATGCTGCAAGCTCAGGACATATTTAGGAACATCTTATATTACTATGTTTAGAAAACTAAACTAAATATAGTATACAACTTACTGACTCAATACTTTATTTACACCCTTCAGCACAACATTGGCCCACTAAGGGGGGGGGGGTATTTAAATACCCCACTGAACTGCCAAAGACGGCGGAAACGGGGTTCGATCTCGGTCGGATGTATTGAGGTTTTTTCCCCTAAATGGTTTTATAATCTCCCTCCATGCAAATTCGGGTGCAACCTTCCTCATCGTTCACAATTTTGGGGAACTGCGTATAACCTAAACAGGTAGTAGGACGAGGATCTTAATAAATGTTCCAAGAAATTGATCAAAATTAAGTTTACTCATGAAAACAGACATATAATCGTGTTAGTCACAATAAATACTCTCTGTATTACTATATATATTTTAAGACGGTTTGTTAGAATATTTTTAACAAATTTCAAATTTTCAAAATTGAGTAATTTGTAAACCACCTTTAACTTATTTTAATCTGTAAAAATAAAAAGTATTCTCCTTTATGACCAACTGGTGTACCCGTTCTTCGCACGGGGAATCTATAATGTGGCTTTGTTATTTTTAGTATATAAAATAATCCACAATTTAAACAAATCATAAATTATGTTTAAACATTAATCCATTATTGGTTTAAATTGTGGTACAAAACGCGAGAGTAGGCTGACTAGTACACAATGTCAAAAGAGGGGTATGATCTGAACATATTTAAAAAGCTGACATTTATTTTGAAGATTAAGCTATAACTACTTTATATACAATATTTTTACACTTTTTTCCCTTAGTGCCCTATTTACCCTTTCCCCCACGTTTACGCTTTTTACACCGTTTAACCTTTACACTTTTTCCCCTTATATCTCTTTAAAGGATTTTTACTCTTTTTACATATTTTAATTTCTTTTACTTCTCTTAACCACTATACCCTGTTTTACGATTTATTTTTTGCTCTTTTCACCATTTTTACTCAATTGTGCCCTTTGTTTTTTGGCACTGTGGGACACTGTGCTTTTTTCCACTTTTGTTAATATTGTTCTTTTTGATTATATTTACCTATTTATTAGAAATAGATCCCAACATTTAACACTATTAATATAATACGAGTAGAAAAGTTTTTGTAGATACCAAACTCTTCTTGTTTACTCTCAATGGCAAACAAACTTCCATGGCCACAAAACTACATGTTGTTGTGTTGTAAAGCTTTCTTGCGGCGTTGATATTTTTTTATTTTTTAGGTTCTTAATTAATTTAAAAAAAATATAATCAACATTTCAAAATTCTGGCTTTGAGGTGCACATAATCGTGCACAAGGCCTCCTAATATTAAAATTCATTCCTCCACATAAGACATATATGAAAAACTATTTCCATATTGTACATATTTCGAAATCAAGCTTCTAGATCGATTTCAATTTTTTTAAATTTGTTTAAGTAAGCTACCCCAAAGGAAATACGGCATTGCATGTAACACCGAAGTTACCGTTCTTGTGGACAAGCGGTTTGAAATGAAAACCCATTCGAAAACCCATTCGGAGGTTTAGGATGCTTTGGCTCGATTCCAGCTGGCGCCTCAACTTACTTAGTATTCGTATGAAAGTACCGTGCTCCACACCTTGTTACTCGTCCGCACTAATTGCATATTTACACAAGGTAAGGATTATGAAGGTATACTTGAGAGGAAATGTACCTATATTTGTGTTGAAGAAGAGTGGAAAGCCATTTATTTAAAAAAAACGTTAGTACACCCAACCGGAATTTGAACACGACATCAAAGTCACCAAAAATCCATATAGGACGACATTTTCGCCTTAGTTTAAGTCTTTCGGTGTGGATGACTAAATAATTAATCTTAGAAAAGAGGATTAATCTATGGAACTGTATCAACTTTTGCCTTCAGTGTTGATATAAAAGTGATCAAAAGTGTGTAGCATTTCCGGGTCACGGATACCACCCGCGCGGCCACTTCTGCTGACCTACCGGTTAGACGAAACAATGACCCTCCGTCACGCCAAAGAGAGACTACAACGCCCGACACGCGCAGATGCACTGAGGCGTCAAATAAACCACACCAGATGTCCGAGAGATACCGCGCATCCCACTCGGTCGTCACACCACGAGTAACAAGGCGACGCGAATAAAAACCGGCTATTAAAAATAAGTAGCAATCATACACGAGATACTGACATTTCTCTAACAATATTCCAACGTTTATGGTCGTCTCATTCCAACAAATAAACATTAAATAAAGGTTCACGACTGTATATAAAAAAGAAAGAATTATGAAGACCCGTACTGGTGGTCCCCCAGTCTAGGGCGTTGCGATCGCAATATACTAGATTGTCGGTGACTGAGTGGGTGAAGTTCGAATCGCAGTCGTCTGAGGATGGTTTTCCACGTGTAATTTAACGACATTTTTTTATCTTCTCGTTAAGCTTATGTGAGTGCACTTTATCTCACTTCTCTCCTGATCCGCGCCCCCTAAATTAGGGCGCTAAACAGTAATGTGTAATCGCTTGAAAACTTTATTTAAAAATGCATTGGATCCACTTCTCGAAGGTATTAATTTTCATTAAAAAAAAAGAGGATAAGAATACGCGATAACAGCCAATAACTCGTGAATTTAAACGTAATAAATGTTGTCACAATACTTGTATATAACTTATATTTAAATAATTAAGGAGAAATGGTAATAAAGGGAAATCCCATTGACACTCAGTTTATCCCATAAGGTAGCAAGCTTAACTTGCATCATTCTCAATACAATATGGCTTATAAGATAGGATCATACATGGTGGTAATTCATCAATGCTTCAAGGTATATGGAGTGTACCTTCTTTAACAACCAAACAGGTCAGACGTCCTGTCTAGGTCAACTGTTGAGTTTAGACGCACATTGAGAAGTAGTGAAGGGCAGTGTAGATGCAGGGGTAGGTATATTATTTAACAAAGTATAGTGTGCACATTGGAAGATATATAGATGCAAGGCAGGTGTGTGATGTGTATATATATATATATATATATAGTTAGCTCGCCATATATGGTCCTTAGCTCAAAATCAGGTGCTGATGCAGAAATGCTATGTTTGGAAATATCACTGTGCAATATTAACAAAAGAAGGAAGTAATCTTGGAGAAACGAATAAATGAAAAAAAAAGGTAATGTAGAATTTGCTTTGACATACGAGTTTTCAGAAACAATAGTTACCAATAATTTTAGAATGAATGGGGAAGAGTTCAATTATGTGCACAATATAATCGAAAGTGTATTCTCTGAAGGAGAAACTATCCAAACACCCATTGGAACTAGAGAACAATTTTAAGTTTCTCAGTAAACACGTGCCAGGCAGAGACAGCTCACGCAGGAAAATAAGGGTTAAAACTATTTTCTTACTACCATATTCCCTGTGTTTTCTAGCTTTTCCATATTGTATTCCCATTTTTCCAGAAAGCTTAGATTGAAGAAAAGAGTAATACAATTTTATTTTTAATAAAACTAAGTAATGTGAAGTCAATTAACTTATGTTTAAAACATGATGATATAAGATTTATTGTGAAATAAATCTTGTATTTCACAACCCTTGTTTAGAGGGTAGTAAGACATGTTTGGGAGTTATCGTGATTAATTTTTAGTTTACTTTTACAACCATCCCAAGACATATTGTTTTAAGCTTTCAGATAGTAAATTTCTTAAAATAACAAATATCCCAGTATTTTTACTAGATTTTGAAAAAAATCCTTGTGTTTCACCGTTTTTTTACAGAATTAAAATATTCCCTTGTGTTTTCCCGGTGCGTGAGCATCTTTTAACGGTTCTTTGACCACAATTCGACGATGCACCTCCATGTGGGCGCTACCATTCATTAACACCATTTACAAAAACTTGCCCTGTTTTGTGTCTCCTACGTTAACTGCGCCAAGCGTGAGAGGTAACAAGCAGCATGCACTACGACAGAGGATTCTTTCATCCAACCTCTCCCAAGTCTTTGAGAATGACGCATAGGAACAAAAACACATCATCATCATTCGAGGTGATTATGATGAATGGACGTTCATTGCGAGGTATACCAGCATCAATCACATTTAAAGTGTGATTACCTGCGTAGATCTCCTTTCCCCCACTTCACCCGTAGTGCCTCGACGCAAATAGCTCGAGTCTAATCTTCAGCAAGAGCCTCGCGTCCAGTGTCGGAGGCACACCCTCTCATTACCAACATCCCGCGTGGCTTGATGGCGATGGGAGTTGCTCATCAGTTCATTCACAGATATTGTGGTAGCAGGGTTGCCACTATTTCCTTAAATACCATATTTCCTATTCTACAAAACAATTTACATTTTTTCAGACCCTTAGAAGTGTACATGGATGATATTTTATTTATCATAAAATTGATCGATGTAAGGTAATGGTGTTTATAAAAAAATTATTATATAGTGTAGATCAATTACATTCTATTTATCATACGCATTAAATAGTGTATATGAATGACATTTTACTTATAAAATTAATCATTGTAAGGTCATGATGTTTATAACAGACTCATTTGAACTTCTATTTAAAGTTTGTAGTTAAATGTTCCAAATTCACAAATGCTCCATTATGTTTTCATTATTTAAACCAAAATCTCCCCCATTAACCCCCCCCCCACCTCCCCCCCCCGGGCCCTCCTTCCCGGTTCCACTACACCCAGTCACCAACAATTCCTGTGTTTTCTGGGTTGGCACTCGCGGTTTTTCAGCCGCGTGGCAAGCCTGAATAAGTTAGTTGCTAGAGGAATGGATTTATTTTAATGTTCAGAGACAGAATTGGAATTATGAACCTTTTAATGTATGTGATTAGGTTTATTTGTGGGATCTAGAGATAAATTGCCTATTGGGGCAAAGGGTTAATTTTGGTGACTAAAGGCCAAGCCGATTATTGGAGATAGGGCTAATCTATATATTGGTATTCTCGGTCCAAAATGTACTTTGGAGCCCAGAATTAAGTTGTAATTAGAGTCCTTGTATCTAGGTTGTATTTTGTGTCTCCAATTAAACCGGCAATTTTTGCAAACTTTGACTATCAATATACACACATGCCATTATTATGTGTGTAGGCTTATTTATTTATGACCTATGAAAGTTAAACACGTGGCCCCGTAATAAACTTTGACATTTTAAATTCTAGCTTATTATTTAATATAAAATGTCAAATTATAGCATCACGTATTGATGAATATTTTTAAGATTTAAAAAGTTTCGATTTACATTTTAGCTATTGGAGTTTCCAAGTTAAATCGAGAAACTGGCTATACTTTTTTTTAAATTTATATGTTCTGTTATATAATTTTTGTAAATTAATTTTTTTTTACACCTTAGTAATGATTGCAAAAAAAACCCCAGCAAAACACCATTGATATGGAAAGTGACAGCTGAAAATACACTCCTTGGAGTTTGAGTCAAAGTAGATTGCGTATAGCCCGAACGGGTCGTAAGACGCGGAGCACAATAATAATAATTAGAGTAGATCTAGTAACCTTATTACTTATTTGTAATTCATGTTGGCTTTTGGCTAGGCAAAGGTTAGCAAAGTAGTTGTTTAAAGCACAAATTCGAAAATTTTCAAAGCCACAAGGTTTTTCTCGTTTAGGAACTGAATATATTTTAAAACTCTTATATTTCTAAACTAGAACATTATTTTCAAATATTTAAGGCAGGGGTCGGCAAAAGGTCGATATAGCAGCAATTTTCAGTCGATCACTTAAGACATCTTTACCATCACGAGAAGGCTAGCGTAATTTTCATTATTACACTATGATACAGCTTATAAGATAGGGCCGTAGTGTAATCCGTCAATGTAAGACTCCACCTTGCTTGGTTCCACTATTGTGCAGCTTGTATGTATGATACGGTCATCCTGTAATAAGTCAAGCTAAGACTGAGCTACCTTTCAGGGTAAACGGAGTGTACATTTTATTTATTTTACGTAGCTTCTATATATAATAATAATAATAATAAGTTTTTGTCTGTGTGTGTTTGTTTGTGTGCGATGCCCAGCCAAATCTACGGCACACAAGAGATCTGAAATTTCTACCATAGGTGAACGGAAGGGAAGGTCCGAATGCACCTCGAAGCCGGATTTTTAGATTTTTAATTAGGCTATATTTAACAAATTTTTGAAGAAAATATTGATAATCTGGTTTATAATTACCTTTCAGAGATTTTCATGGCAAATCAGGCCCCGTGGAGGGGAGGGGGGGGGGACTAATATCATTCTTATACCACAGTGGGTCAAGGGCAACACCGTGCGGGATTGCTAGTATTTTATATAAAGGCAGGAACATAAGTATTGGGCAAAATATTGAATTTAAGGAATAAGTACAAGATGTTTAGAAAAAAATAATCAAAAGTAGAGTGGAGAAACGAAGAGTTATCGCAGAACCTTTAATAAATGTAAAAGTTGATCGGGGCCCCAAAAAGGTTTCCGACCCCTGATTTAAGGGAACGAAAGATACTGAATGAAAGCGGTAACGTGCTTGATTATAGCCACGGAGGAACGGCTTCGTAACTAGCCCATGTGCGTATAGCTCGAATGGGTAGTATGACGTGGTATAAAAATAAAGTCCCGGTTGAACTTATTGGCGGTGGTTCTCAACCATCTTTCATAACAACCGTACCGGTGGGTGCACATATTATAAGTGTATCAGTCTCATCTCGTCTGATTTGCCGGTGACGAGGTTGGAGATACTGTGGTGTTTCCCCCCTCAGTGTAGGCCTACTCCTCAGGGCTGTAGAGTCGGAAGCAATTTTTGGGTGGAGTCGGAGTCGATAAAAATGTATCGATTCAGTCCCCAGCCTCAAAATAAAAACTTAAAATGAACCCGCATTTGCGTGGAGAGAAAATGGAAAACTATTCAGGGAAAACCACCCTCAGTGCGCCCGATCTCCCCGTCTTCGGCAATCTAATCCATCAAGAGAGTAGCGCGTTAGACCACGCGACCACCTAAGCGGGTTCTTATTATATTATGTAGCAATATATGGCGACCATATAAGTTTAAAATCTTCTACTGTTTTATTCTTAGCGACCAATATTTGTGATTTAGATTCATATAAATTCACAATATCAAAGAAGCTTCCCACAAAGTAATCTGTATTGAGGTATTTTACTGCGGTAAATCTGCTATTACTAATTAATATAGTATATTAATTAGCCATTTATGAAGCAGAGTAGTTGCGGATAGCCTAAACAGGATACAACACCATTAAAATAATAAACGTGTTTAGAAAGAAAACATACAGTATATAATTTATTAATTCAGAAAAGAAAGAAATTTAAAAATTGTGTTCTTTTTTCATACTGTTATTTAACTTTGTGTGTTTGTTTTTAATCCTCCCACTACTCTGTTGGTTTGGTCAACCAGATCAAAATACAGTATTCAACTGGCGTGTATGATTACATCAACTACATTCGAGTAGAAGCAAAATATATAATTACGAGCAATCAGATTATAAGAACCTGGATAGTTCTTTCCCCCTTAATTAAAGAGAAAGCGTTCCAAAGTACACGTTTCGGCAGCCGTATTATTAAATAAAGTCCCCGTCTATAGTCATTTAAATATTTGTCAGATTCGGGTAGTAAATGAAAAGTCAATTTCCTTAATGAACAAAAGAAAGGGTCTGAAAGAAGATTAGCATTTCCAATCCTCTACTTGCCGGCTATTGTGTGCGTTGTTAGTGGGAGGTAGAATGTATAATTAAACCGAGTACATCAGCCCCCTTTCACCTACGGAGTATGAATATCAAAGCTCTGTTCACTCATCATCATCAAACGACGATCAGGGATCCTTTAGATCAGACCTGGGGGTCGTGAAGTACTTTCAGGGGGGCGTGGAAAATTTTGGAAATAACGTTAAAAATCAAATAAAAATTGAAGATTTTTTATTTAAATCAAATTTCTAAAGTAATTAAGATAATTATTTATTGCGGTATTGGTAGCACTACCTAAGAATTGAAATAAATTCGGTGACCAGAAAAAAGTATGCATGCGCGTAATTATTTTAGAGCTTGCAAGCCTAGGATTCACCCCCCTAATAATCCTATACACCCTCCCCCTAAGCCAGAGGTTACCATTTAGAACAAAAGAGCCCTTACACCAGAAAAATACATGCTGGAGCCCTCATAGTATTTTTTTACACTAATATTATGAACATTCAATAAAGACAGTTAGCTTTCACGAGTATAAAAGTATGCAACAAACGGAAAATCTCAGAACCTCCCAGCTCGGCCAACATGTTGGGTTGGACGTTTATTGTCTCTAACAAATGATCCAACACATCCCAACACAACTTGTTGGCTCTGACCAGCTCGCCCAACACCAACATGTTGGCCAACCTCTCCAACAAGTTGGTAGTGCGTTTTATATTGTGACACAACTTGTTGGGATCGTGTTGACCAATATGGTTAGCTGTGTGTAGAGAGGTGGAGAAATGCGAAGTGTTGGACCTGCAATATATTTGTTCAAAAACGCAATGTAATGGATATGCGATGTATTTGTAATGCGATGTAATTGTATATATACACCCCTTCAATCCTATTGGTTGTACGTCAGAGTAGGGTTAGCTGGGTAATATAGAGGTGGGGGAAATGCGACGTGATGGACCTGCAATGTATTTGTTCCTAAAATGCGATGTAATGAACATGCAATGTAATGGACTTGCGATGTAATTGTATATATACGCCCCTTCAATCCAATTGGTTGTACGTCAGAGTAGGGTTAGCTGTGTATAGATATATGGGGGAAATGTGACGTGATGGACCTGCAATATATTTGTTCCTAAAACGCGATGTAATGGACATGCGATGTAATGGTGCCCAATCCTACTGGCTGCATCTTTGGCAAGTCCTTTATTGAGATTTAAAAAAAATGGCAACCCTAATTACTAATACTATTTTAAATTGTGAAAAACAAATACAGAATATTCTAAAATTGTCTCGCGGAACGTGAGATAACTGGAGGGGCACAGTTTGAAAATTGATTCTGTCATAAGCTGCCATTTTGGCCACGTGCAACACCACCAAATTTTCAACTCAGACTCTCATAAAAACAAGACATCTTTGTACATTTGTAGTGGAAAGAAAGCAATTTGCGGTGTGTTCTGTCAATCATCAAACCCAATATTAATGAGCTGATGAAAACAAAACAATGCCAACTATCACGATAATCTTCAGTAATTTTTTTATCACTATCCTGCCACTGTTACATTGATTTTTGTATAAACTAAAGAAGTGACTACAAAGCATTTTTATAAGTATCCCAAAAAATAGTGGGGAGGTGGGGTAATGGGAAATTGGTTTTCTACCAAGGGGAGGGGGGTCATCAGCTTAAAAAAGGTTGGGATCCACTGCTTTGGATCATGCGCCGACCTCACCAACTTATCCTGCCCTGCACCACCTCCTTCAATGCTTTCAATTCCCCCCTCAGCTTCTTCATATCCTTCCTCAGTCTGTCCCCCCATCTGGTTCTTGGTCGACCCGGAGGTCTCCTGCCATATATAAGAAAATATGCTGAACCCGCTCAAATTACTTTAGTCCAGTAAGGTTTTTTCAAGGGCTGCCACTTTTTCACGCCTGGATTCACTTTTTTTGTGCAGTATGGATTTCTATCGATCCGGGCTATCTGCATATTTATACCAATTAAATTAGAGAATAGAAGGTAGCTTTTAGAGGAATTGAACCAAAATTTGAGAAATGTAAGAGTGGGGAAACCATTAATAGGAAAAAATACTCAGCACATCTGGTAGGGTTTGAAGCCCAAATTCCCCGTCACAGGGAAATCAGACCAGACGAGATTGACGCCTTTGTCCACATGTTTATCGATGTGAGTGTGCCTGCCTAGGACAATTTTGAAACATTGGATGAAGCCATTTGATGGTAATTTTTTGTGTTCATTTAGAGACAGTGTACGTGTGTGTGTAAATGATGTAATTATTTTTATCGCTTTGTCTGTAATATTTGAAGGAGCATGACCAAAATTAAGTTTACTTTTCCGAAACATAAAAGAAAATGTCATTAGATTTTGAAAGTCTCACATATTATTATTATTAAGTTATTCCTAAATTACAGTGTCGCCAAGAGGTTACATTATTCGCAAGGCGATTAAGAGGAAATGTATGCCCAAATCATTAAACATATAAACATATTCAATTAATAATATTGAAAAATTTCAAATTTTTTTGTGACTGCAACTACTTTGGCTAAGGATCATCTATGACATATTATTTTATTAGTATTTTTTAAGAGTAATAATACTATGTATCAAAGATGACAGTTACAGTTCTTATTACTTAAATTATGAATATATAAAGTAGATTTTATAAATTGTTTAAATGTCATATACTATTCTTCGTACCATCCTCAACGACTGCAAATATAGTTGGCTGTGAAATTATAATAGGTTAGCAAGGTGCTGGCTTATAATAGATTTCTAGCTCATTGTGTAACTCCGTGTGAGTAGTGTATGCACTGATGATTCATGAACTGCTCGCAAGGTTTTATTCTATGCTATTATTAGGAACATGTTATTTTACACGCACAGACTATTCCTAGCGTATCTTAGCCAGGGTAAATACATAGTTTATATTATTAAATACGCTGACTTTTACAGGCTCTACATACAATATTTTCAAATTTTCTCAGATTTTACAGTTTTCATGTTTAAAAATAAAAAAACAACTACTACTAAACAAGAACATTTGAAAAAGTTATTTTTTTCAGTGTCGATATCAAATGGGTCAGTCCATACGAAATGGTTCAGAAAATAAATAAATGGTTGCTCGACCGGTTTTAAAAAATCTAATTTTTTTTTTCTAAATTACCCTTAAATGTGAAAAAATTGTAGCTTGTTGACTCTTTCCCTTAGTGAAAATATTTCCCCCTAAAAACTGGATTTTCTTTTAAAAAAAGCTAGAATTTTAGGCAAAAATTTCACCCTTTAGAATTGAGACTAGCTCAAAATGCTACATATACAAACTTGTAGCCCTTTGCTTTCCAAACGAAATGATTTTTCTTTCATGTTGATTGAATAAACAGAGGCCGAGATATATGCGTTTCCGTAAACCCTTAAAATTGCAAAAACTATAGCACCTTGTAAAATAATAATAATAATAGTCATTTTGAACTACCAACATGTTAGGGTAATTGAGATTAATTTTTTTTTTTTTTAAATAGTCAAGCAACCAGTGTTGGAACACTTGATATGGAATGACCCAAATGCATTTTTGTGACTGTAAAACTGGTGTAAAAACACACTGTAAAACCAAATTATGTTAGAATGCATAGCAAGTCAATGAAATTTGTTAATATAAAATAAACAAAATAGGCCTATCTAACTTTTATTTTTGTGTTTAGTTGGGGAATCAGATTTTCTTAGCTAAATATTTAAATTCTAAGATTCTTTCATATTTTTTATCAAACTTTTTGAATATTTTAGTATTGATAAAGTAGGCATACAATGACAAATATAATACCTTAAGTGCACCAGCATTTGCCCTCAAGAGTCAATGTATAAGAAGCTCTCCGACTAAGCGACGTGATGATTACATTACGCAAGAAGACCTTATGTGACAAAATTAATACAGTTTGCATCTTTCCCCCTCCCAATCTTCCACCACATAAATGTCAGGCCACCCTCCCCCCACCCCTATCCTATTCGCCACTAGCAGACATATCCTCGGATGTAGACCCTCATCTCTAAGCTTGTCAGTACTTGTCATCATTAGTGTCAACCTTATCTTTTTCTATTTCCTGAGAAGATTGGAATGTAGTGAAATCATTTTAATAATCATCTTATGTCATTATTATTAAACTCGAAGTATTCCAAAGAAAAATAGATTTAAAAAAAAAAAGGTCAAATCGACAGACAAAATTTAGTATTACTATATTAGTTCTGCTCCAACAATTTCAACATCCCCCATCACTCATATTGCCACTAAGCATAAAGTATTTTAAAGAAAATACAGAGGTTTATGGTAAATCTTCAAACGACGCGACGGTTGTTGATAGTATTCCTTATCAATTTCGAAACATTTAGTGGAATGCATAAAACGCCATTTCTAAAAGAAATATAAAATAAAATAGAGTGCCTATCACTTATGCGAGATAAATAGACACAAGAAATCGTAAAGCTAATTACACCAGGACGATAGTGAATACTCTTTCTTTCAACCTTCTCATCGGTTGTTTGCCCAATATCTTGAACCCCAACGTTAAATTACTGATCCCTCATTTTTACTCCTCCTTATTGATTAAGATGTTCAGGTTTGTCCATTCCCATTTCAGTCAAATGCTGTTAAACTCCACCCGCCTAAAGCACCTTAACCTACAGCTCTCCGGTCATGTAAAAGAACAACAAAACCCATAACGGTTATATCCTTTCCTAACCCCGTCATCTCCTATACAACCTTAAGTCGTCAGCATCCTCGCCAAACACTCTAAACACCACACCCATATAGTTAAACTATAATCTCTAACTAAAAACCACTTTCCCCTAAAATCGAACCTCAGCCCCTTTCTCAGCTACCCGAACTTCTCCAGACACCTAGTTCGTAAAAGTAGCAGGTTATCCACTTTTTTTTTTTTTTTTTAAAAAT
>CABEEJ010002031.1:75610-100875 GCA_901482245.1 Timema douglasi
TTTTTTTTTTTTTTTTAGAAATGGGGGTTTTCTGCATTTCACTAAATGTTTTGAAATTGATGAGGAATTACCGACCATCATCTGGAGATTTCCCCTATACCTCTTTGTTTTCTTTGAAATACTTATTAATGAAAATATGAGTGATGGAGAATGTTGAAATTGTTGAAGCAAAACTAATATAGGGTTGCCAACTGTTGTATGTCAATTTTACCTTTTATGTTAAAAAATTTCAAGATTTATTTGAGATACCGCATAACTATCTTCGCGGAAGATAGAAGGAGATAAGGTTTTTGCCACTACCGCATTTCAATCACCACTAATGACAAGTCGCGGGCTTGGTTTGACAAGGTCCTAACTGCATAAACCATACTTTTGAGAAAAACAAGTTTAAAGTTTCAATTTACTATAACTTTTTTATTTATGAATATTTTTCAAAATAGTTTTTTAGGCCCTTTTATAAGACTATTTAAAGCTTTTTCTACTATTATTCTTTTAAAAATTAATTTTTATTGATTGAATCTGCGGTAAGGAAAAATGCACTTAGAACCTTGTAACTATGATTTTGACTCTTCGGGAAAGTTAAAAGGTTAGCTGCACATACAACTTTGTAAAACTAATTTTTATAAGTAATCAAATAAGTATTCTCAATTAGAACTATGAATTATATTTCAATTTTATACAAAATAAGATATGCATTAAAATTCAAAATGATATAAAATCTCAGGCAAAATTTAGTTAATCTATAATTTGAGCACTGCTCAGTAGTATTCCACCTTGCAGAGGCATGAAAGGGATGGCTGTTTGATGTCCTTTTTTTTCAAATCTGAAACTTCAATACTCTTCCTTAGAACTTTTGGTTCCATGTTTAAAACGCTTACAAGTCCTCTAGGGTTGCTCACAACACTTCTACCTAAAGTCTCATTATATTTGATATTAGCCATTATTTTTTTTCTTACTTCTTGGCTCAGTTTGTATTTAACTTCATGATATGATTTGGTTAACTTTATCATTGCTACCTGGGAGAATGGAAGTCTTGTAATTTATTAGCTTTGCCGTTCCTGAGAAGTCCTTGAAATCATTGGGTCTCATTTGTATTACTCGATAAGGGTTGCGGCGGTTCACCTGCTTAAATATCCTTATCAGGCCCAGTGGAGAGTAGAAATCAGTGTGGCTCATGGCTTTTTCAATACTACTATGTGCATTATCCACCTCTTGGATAGTGTGCCTTGGCACAGAGTACTTCATAGTGACAGACGATATATTTGAACTGTCCTTCAGGAAATTTAGGATTGCGTTAGGCATAGTCAAATTTCGATTTTGGGGCACACATGAGTCAGACCATGTAATTAAGTCATTGATATCATTTTCTTAAATTAATATATCATAAATTCTTCGAAGTGCACTCACAATATAATTTACTGTTTGGCCTGCCATTACTCCTGGTCAAATTTAACAGTATACTTTCTTAGTAACTGAATATAATGCAGTTAAATTATGTATATTTAATTTTCTTAAATAGAATAAGGAACTAATGCTTGCATGTGGACACAAAATTACATATTGTAAATCAGACATTAAGATAGGAGTGTCACTTACCTTACCTTTTTTTTTCTTTTCTTTCTGCATTGCATTATTTAATGTTTGATGTATATCATATTGCAACTTTAATTCTTCTGTTAAATTATTTGTCTTTTTTCACTACTTCATACGTTTCACACAAATCAAATCTATCGCTCTTTGGGATATGGAAATTGAGATTAAATTCAGTGATACATATTTTATAGTATAGAGACTCTTTTACTGGTGGATTATTTCCTTCAGCGCACTTCTCCTTATACAAATAATACATCTAAGAAATACTCAAGTCAGAGCATAAATATTTATTTTTTGTATCTGCCCGACAATAATGGGACTCGAAAGTCGGGAAAGATTTGATGTGTTTTCTTGCAAAGAGGCGGCAATCTTGCTGTGAATCTAATGAAATTTCAATCATGTTCTTATTACAGATTCAATATTTCTCACTTAAAATAAACAACTCAACAAACACAAATGTTTGTTACAATCATAAATAAATAAAAATAGAACTCCTGATCACAACATTCCAACACCGTCTGAACGACAAGACAATAAAAGTATTTCTACTTTAACATGGTTCGCGCGGCAAGATAGACAGTGCTATAAGCATAACATTCAGTTAGAACCTTGTCACTATTTCTTAGATAAACGCACCGCAGTTATAACTCTGGCAAACTGGTAATTCTGTTATTTGTCACCAGATAGCAACCAAAGTCACTCTCCCCAAAAGACCCGGTAATGTAGTACACAACAGCGCTATAGCATCAATTTGGTCAATTTTGTCAGTTAGAACAATGTCAAACCAATCCCGCGAAGTTCCGATAAGTTAAGTGACGGCGGTTTACAGATTGGGAGATGTCTGCTTGTAGTGAGTAGGTTCGGAGAGAGGAGAGGGGAAGAAGGGACCAGAGGGGTCACAGATGATAGAAAGAAGGTGGGAGGTGGAAATATGTAGCCCACAATACGGTTTTCCCATAAGGTTTTCTTGTGTAATGGTATAACCATGCACTTAGTCGTAGAGCTCCTTATACATTCAAACTTATGGGCAAATTCTGGTACGTTTGAGATCATCTGTGTTTTTTACATTGCCTACTTTATCAATACTTATTTTAAGGCTTTCACCTGACATCAAAAAACGCTGACTTTTCCAGGTTTTCCCCCTGTCTGTGGCCTGAATGTTATCTCAATAAAAGATCAAACCTTATCAGAGCCAAGAACGTTAATTGACCGATCAATGAAAGGATATGTAGCCCTCACCTGTGTCTAAGCGGTCTAAGCAATCAGACTCACACACGAACTAGGTCACCGTTGACGGAAGCTCGGGAATCAAATCCTGGCTGAGTGGATTGAATGAAAGGGTTCTTCCCATACAGCATACCCACCCTCTAGCCATGCTAATTCAGATATAGCTTATTTTCGATATTCTCCTCATTCATAACACTTATATTAAGGTCATTTGGCCATCAACATTGTATTGCCAAATTTTAGCAAGTGTTTAATTATAAGCTATAAATAGCGATTCAATGATTACAAATCATTTCATATCACGAGTTATAGGAGGTTCAAACTTGTTAAAATGTTGATGGTCGAATGATCTTAAGTCGTCAGAGTTGTGTTTTAACGTACCACCCCAGAACCTTAGCTATACCCTAATTTTGGTAGGCAGAACAGTATCTGTTAGTTAATAAAGTTACTAAAACAATCTTAATTTATTGCTACATCAAGTCATGTTTTGTGCAGCTGTCCCTTTTGAAAGATATTATCAATACCTATAAAATAACACATATGACATAATCAAATGTTAACAATGTTAGCTCAAAGAAATATTATATTCTAAAAGTTGAAAAATGACCCCTGGACACGGGAATCGAATCCGGGACCTTTAGCTTAGGCTTAGACTTTAGCCGAAGGTCCCGGACTCGTTTCCCGTGTCTAGGTGTCATTTTTCAATTTTCAGAATATGATTTCTAGATGCGAGTAAATCCTCAGTAAAACAAATATCATAGCTTTGGCTATTTGATTCAAAGAAATATGTTTGAATTTCCTAAACAGTTCTTCCAATCAAAATCAGGTAATAGGTACTCAAATCTGTGGGCACACGAACTAGGGCATCAGTATTGTCTGGTCTTGCTTTCCTGTAAAATAGAAGTAAGGGTTCAAGACCCAGACGGGTGAAATCAGGTGTTTTTTTCTTAAATGGTTTCCCATTCTTCCACCAAGCAAGCACGAGTAAATTTCCTATAAGCTCTAACCTTCTTCACCCTTAACCATTAGTGTGAATATGAAAATAGCCCTAGAGGGTTGTAAGTATCGGCTCACAAAAAAAGTGTCAGAACTATCCTATATATTATTTCTGTTGTCAAAATCTCTTTTTCTCAACTAATACAAAGCCTACAGCGATTAATAAGGTATCAGTGGATAGGAATTTTACCGACTTCTGACATAGCATACTCAGTTAACGTTAAAAAACATTGTTTGTTTAAAATTTAAGTTAAAAGAAAAATTTAACAATATTTTTTATCAATTACCGAAAATAAACTCTTTGTTATTTTGTGTACTATACACTTCGTTGGGTAATTTCAACAACCCAACAAAATACTAAACTACTACTTTTTTGGGAGGTATGGGGGGATGAATGTGCGAAAGTTTCGCTAGAGTTTACTGATAACCCTTTATTTGAATACTAGGTTATAAAAAGTGTCAAAGTGCGATCTCTGTGTTTACAGCCCGACCTTTCCTTTTCCAACCCAATGTCCGGTCCGGAGTAGGTGACCAATTAGCTCCAGAGGAGGGTTCGCTACAACCGGGATAACCTATTGATCCTACTCGCACGGAGGTCCTCGTGGGTCGCTCCCCCCACCCCTTGATATCCCTCCTTCAGACCACACACGACACATACTCGTTGAAAAATCTACAATTACATATGTATGGATAAGACCGTCTAATAACCAGCATAGGTGGGCGCACAGTCTAACTGACAAGCTTATTTAGTCTAGTTTGCCTGTACGCAGGAGGTTGGCGTTCGAATCTCGGTCTGGTGTACTGAGGGAGTTTTTATTCCTAAATTGTTTTCCACTCTACATATACGCGAATTCAAGTAGAGAGAAATGTTTAAAAACAAAAAGATCTAGTGTTGAAACACGTCTTGAAGATCTTTCCCTTTCTCGCTCAAAATTTAGCTAAACCAGAATAATCCAGGATCCCACGAATATATATATGTGTGTGTGTGTTTGTTTATCGCCGCGTCTTACTACCCGTTCAGGCTATGACTCTATAATAGGTGTGAGAAAGGAAGCATTTTGGATGTCAGATACCCACATTTGCGTGAAAAGAGATAGTCAAATAATTTAGGGGTAAAACAACCCTCACTAGACCCAGCCGAGATTCGAGCCCCGATCTCTTCGTCATCGGCAGGCCAGTCCAACATGAGAGTGTAGACCATGCGGTCAATGAAACAGGTATTGACGATTTTAATATGTGATGATATTTTACTAACTAATCTGGCTGTAAAGAATAAAATAAACCTGAGACAGCCATCCCCACCTTTAGCCAGAAGTTTTGATAAATTTATTTATTTATTTAAAAAATTAGAATGAAAGTTGTAAACAATAGTAAGATTTGGATGGGAAGGGCTTCTAAAATACCTTTTTACCTATAAGATTCCCACTACAGTAGGATATGATTCTGTTAGGAAACAAGGCCTCTCAAACTGTAATTCGTACCAAAATCAAGGTATACTTCTGCGCTCACGACTGCCTACCTGTAGTCGCATTTTCCCCCAAGAGGTGCCCCAATACCGCAAAGTGGTTGGCTAGCTTTGCGTCACACGCTAACCCCTCATACATCATCCGAGACTCCCAAAGAGGGAGAGGAAGGGAGGTATACACCAACGAACATCCCCCATCACCAATCAGAGAAAAGGGTTGAGAAGAGAGAAGGGTTGGTAGTAAGGAATGAAGAAGTGGCCGTCCGGAAATGTTACTTGTAATCAAACCGCTCGCTGGGTTTACAGTCCCACCCTATGCGCTCTATTTTTTTTTAGGAGAGACTTCCTCCAGTTTTACAACATTTTTTATACTGCTCTTTCTCTCTCTCTCTCTCTTTGCCACAGAGGGAGATGCTAGTGTAACATATAAACGCGTATAAGCTGACAGTAGAAAAAGGGGTGAATACATCAGGACTAGCCTAGAAACCAACTTTATTTTTTTTTTGGCACAGGAAATGTTTGTGCACACACGTGAATGTTTTACACGCTGTGTGTGCTGTGCATTTAAAGTAAGAACGACACCATCCTGAAGATACAAAATTATCACACTGATATAATTTTTTATGGGAATAGCAACTATGAATATTAAAAATCACAATAATAATTCTCAAATAACCTTTAATTATCAATTTAAACTTTTAACAATAATTGCATTTGTCCAAGGAAGGCTAGATCTAGTTTTATGTGAGCCTAACCTTTCAATTTAATCACAGGAATGAAACAATTTACACAAAGTCGTTGAAAATAGGCTAGTTTTACAATTTCACGCATATTATTTAATTTATTCAACACAAAATGTATTGTTGCTATTGGTATGGATATTAAACCTGTGGTATGCGTATCCTCGGGGGTTAGCGAAGACATACCCCCATTCGTAGGCTTACACCATCCCCCCGTCCCCAAGTACGTTAAATTTAATATAAATGTACATTTGTCATTTAAAACTTATTATTTAATATATTATTTTGGGCACTGGTATAGAGAGCATTGTTGGTAGACTATATTTTAAAATAATTTTTGCTTAATAACTATTACAAGACAGCTGAAAATCTGCAATGTCTTTAAACGTTCCAGAAGCCACTAGAAGATCCTCGTGTGGTGTGACTACCAGCAACCAAGGATTTGTTATTATTTTAAATATTTTGTTTCATTTGTGTGTGAACATTTATTATTGTTAGTATCACGCCTGTCTCTCTTCAACTGAAATATTACAATGAAGACCGTAAGCAGTCAAAACGAAAGATAAATGTTTTAGGACAGGAAGAACTAATGAAAGTATTAGGATTTGACTGCTCTATTTTGTGAAGAGGGGAGATTGTTTACCCAAAGATACAATCGCTGCTCCTGTAGAATGATATAACGCAAAGAAAGCACTTTGAGTTTAGTTGTACATGCACATCTTTCAATTTTTACTTTTTATTTAGCACCGCGTACTCTTTCGAACTGTATGAACTAATTACGCTAATTTTTAATGGGCGAAAAAGGTTCAATTAAAAGAGACGCACTCGAATTTGCGTAGAGGGAGAGTGAAAAACCGTTGAGGAAAGGCCACCCATAGTACACCCGACTGGGGTTTGAACTACGATCTCCCCGTCATTGGCAGTCCAGTCTATTACGAGAGTGAAGCCTATACCTTTTGACCACTGAAGGGAGTTACAGATTTTACTCGCTCTACACTTAACTATGTTGTAATCTATGTATATAAATTTCCAACTCACTGTAGGCCTACCTAGCTTACTCTCACATTGTTAAGATAATTTGTGGTAAATAAAGGCCCAAATATGTGTTTAGAAACATAATAAATTGTTAAAATATGTGTCTTGCTTATGTACATTTAGAAAAAATTACAATAAACAACCACGTTATCTCCCATTTATTGTTATTAAGTTGCTTTCTCATTTATCACCAAACAACCTTTATTGAGATGTCACACGCGCTCTTACAATAAGGCAGCGAGTGATAAAGATCGTGACATGAGAAAAGGCGAATAACCGCAGCTAATAGGGTATGCGGATGTTGAAGGTGGGGGGTGAGATGTGAAAATGGGGGTAGATAAATGGATAGAGAGAGCGTGTCTGGCCCATAATTTTGCATCCAACCAGTGAAACGCTTGAACCAAGAACTAATTAATGGGGAATGGCATAAAGATCTGGCCAATGAAGGTAAGCCTGCTAGAGGTAAAAGGGGGGTGTCCTATAACCCCGGCGAAAGTTATAATTGAACGGTCACATAGTTTTAGACGGTGTTAGGATAGATACTCTGAACTCATTCGTGAGCTTGTGGTGTTACACGTAATCCCCGTGGAACTCAAAGTGCAATGCAATGCAGTACAGGGAGAATTCAAAAACTTGCCATCTCCAAATTCTTTTACCCCTGTTCACCAAATCCGTTGGCTTATAAAACACGCAATATCAGTAGAGAGCCTAGAAATGCACTTTTTTGGGGGAATACGGGGGTACTGGTAGGTAGGGGAAAGGGAATTTAATATATTAAAGATATTAGTTCAATTTTTTGTTTTGAAGAGTATGAATATAAAGACATAAACCGGGTCGTAAAGCTTAGCCTATATATTCGACTCATATGCAGTGCTCTATAATATAATTATATATTATTATATTTAAGCTTTTATTAGCATTATGTACGATCTTGGGGAAGGAAATAAGGCAAACGCACCACTAAGCCAACCCCCACCACCCCCTCAATGGGAGCGCTACTCCACAATACTTCCTGGAATTGAGCCTGTGCACTTTGTAGTATTACTCTTCGGCAAAGGAACAGTGGTAAAGATGGGCTGGGCCAAACGGGCTAAAAGAAAACACTTTCATTACTAGTAAAAAGTTTCTAAAACTCTCTGTATTGGAACTATTGGCTTGCTTTGAAATTTATTTTATAAAATGGCTCCCCGTTCATTAGCTAACAATCTCAGCGCTTGTAGGGTGACAACTAAAAGATATAAGCACTGGTTTTAGTCTAGAAAGATAAAAGTTTCCGCGAGGTAGGGTCTTGATATAATGTTTTAGATTACACGGGACATCCCAGTTACTTTTAAACTCCCGTCATGTTTGAGTGAATAGTAAATAGGAAACATTAATTTTGTAAATGGACATAGCTAAGAAAAAAAAATTAAATATCTGTAAAGAAGGAGAGACCCATCAGACGAGATTACACTGAACTATCTTTACTGGACAAACTCCAAAAAGCGGCAGTCATCGTGTTTGGCTTACATACTTAGCTCCGACCTGACGAGAGCCTTACTGTACGTAAGACACAATATTAATTGCTGTGGTAATATATTAGCTAATATTGTAGTGTTGACCAAACCGTATTGATGGAACAGCGGGCCAAACGTCATGTTCATCTAGTCTAGTTCACCAGTAAATGTGAAGCCGGTCGTTACTACTCTCCGCCCACAAAAATGTGGGTATATTTCAACTAAATACTACCTTCTTAATCCCTAACACAGGCCATGTGAGCTTCATTTGACAGTTTGTAGAGATGGTCTCAATAACTAAGGAATAACACTAATAGTATAGTAAAATGTTATCATTTATAAATGACAAAAAAAAAGGTATTTTTTTAGAACCACATCTTACTGGGGTGTATACCATTACATCGCGTTTTGGGAACAAATACATTGCAGGTCCATCCCATCGTATTTTTCCCACATATCTATACACAGCTAACCCTACTCTGAAGTACAACCAATAGGATACCTGCAATGTATTTGTTCCCAAAACGATGTAATGGACATGCGATGTAATGGACTTGTGATGTAATGGTGCCCACCCGTCTTACTGCCCGTTCGGGTTATAATACGCTTCTGTACAAATTACGCTGATTGTTTTAGGGATATAATTAAGGTTATATTTTAGATTAAGTGTACCCGCATTTGTGTGGAAGGCGAAAAGAAATTTTTTGAAATCACCCTCAATACATCCGACCTAGATTCGAACCTCGCTCTCCCCGTCATCGCGTCTAGTCTACTGCAAGAGTAGCGCCTTAGATCACGCGGCCAACGAAGCGTGAGTGAATAGTGGTTGTATTTTCTAAAAGTTTCTTTAAACCTAAACTCTATTATAATACTACTAATAATATTTAGCACCGCCTCATACTACTTGTTCGCATTATACGCTTAAGTACTAATTACACTAATGGGTTAAGAATTGGTAAGGTTGAATTTAGCGGAAGGGAACCCGCATTTGCGTGAAGGAAGAGTAGAAAACCATTCAGGAAAAACCACCCCAGTTCACCCGAGCAAGATGTGAACCTCAATCTCCCCGTCCTCAGCAGTCTAGTCCAACAATAAACTAGCGCGTTAGCTAACTACGCCATAGAGGCGGGTATTTAGTTATTTAAGGCATAAGCACCGGAACTAGGGGAGTCATGGGTACATTGCCCCCCTCCCCGATCTCTTGCTGAAGTAGAAAGGGTCGGGGTAGGGGGACAAGTCTTACGAAACATGGTTATGATTTTCGCGACGAGTTAACGTGCATGGTTTAATATTCCCCAACACCCACACATGAGTTCAACGAGCCCCTAACATAGTGTTTTGAAGTTATGTAGGAGAAAGGATAGGTGTAGCTCATTTAAATAAGCAAAACATTAATTCAAACAAGTTACGATGTTTTCATCAATCAATCAAATCACGAATCTATACGGAAACAATCAATTAAAAGATCTATAGCATATAGCTCAGGCAGAAATAGTGTTGACTGTGCAGTTAAGTTAGTGAAATTTGAATCTTATTGGTTACTAAATACCGCTTTCATAAGATAAGGACCAAGAAATATTCTTTACTTGGTTTTTATTCTGCTTCAACTTTTGTTTTCATATATAGGCCTACCTATACATACATGAGTTATATATCTACAAACACATCACACAATTATGCACACAAAACCTATCAAATATTGGCTAAGTGATAGTGGAGGCAGATTATATTCGCAAAACTTTTAAGTACTTATCTTAGCACGGAAATAGTGTTATTTTGCCCCCACCCCCTCGTCACATTACGGTATAAAAATGTTCCGGCACCCCTGGCAAATGGTCACTGTATTGTTGGATGCCAGGCCGAGACTCTTTATTAGCATACAATCGCTGGCTAAGCCTGTGACGTCACAAATGAGTGCATCGCCACGCTGTCTCTGAATACGACCTTGTCGCACACCTGTGGCAAGCATATGTCCCACTATCGTGTTAGTTGCCATCTCATCAGGAACTCGGCAGCTGCACTTAGGAAACAATGCTGTGCGGGAAGGGATAACATTCTGTGACTTGAGCTGTTATTGAGGCAGGCCGGATGTCTAAATCGATCCTAGGTCGGTTAAGTATTTTATTTATTATCATCATCAGCGCGTCTTACTAATCGTTCGGGTTATACGCACTCACGCTAATGTATAATGGTAGGGTGATTGTGAGATGAAATGGAGGACCTACAGTTTAACGTGGAATCCGAACCACGGTGGAGGCCTGGCATTCCTCACATTCAAAAATTGTGATTAATACACGTCTTGTCAGAGGTGAAGGAAGGGTTGGCAATCAGATAAATCTGTGCCGGGACCGAGGATTGAACCCCGGACCCCAGCACAGAAGTCCGACACCTTACCCCTAGACCGCCAGGTCAGCCTAGTATTTTATTTCTTACTAGCCAAATAATAATATTCCTGGCGCTAGCATTGGTTTGTGGAGTATAGTGTGCAGAATTTAAACTATTCCTAAAGGCAAAAGTTTACAGGGTTTCCCAGAGGGAATCGCCATTTTTCCATATTCTCACAGAGTTGTACAGAAGAAAGAAAGTTTATTTTCCATCAAAGTAACTAGAGTGAAGTAATGAGCTTGGTGTTTAGAAGATAGTTTGACCATGATAGGGAAATATAAGCAGTTGCTAAGAAACCTAGATGTTCAGGAGAGTGAAAAGGATTATAAGATATGACGTGATCGAATCAGCTTACTCAGTCCTTCAGTTTCCTTTATCTTCTATGAAAAACTCTAATAGGATCTGGGTGACCTGGCGGTCTAGGGGTAAGGTGTCAAGACTTCTATGCTGGCGGCCGGGGTTCAATCCCCGGTCCCGGCATAGATTTACCTGATTACCAAACCCTTCCTTCACCTCTGACAAGACATCTTGTGAATGTGTGAAATGCCAGGCCTCCACCGTGGTTAGGATCCCACGTTAAACTGTAGGTCCTCCATTTCATCTCACAACCACCCTACCATTACACATTAGCGTAAGTGCGTACAACCCGAACGGGTAGTAAGACGCGGTGCTAATAATAATCTAATAGGATCTAAATAACGCTTGCTGTTCTAGTCTCATATTCATGGCAGGTGTGTGTAGCTGTGACGTTATTTTGTCAATACAACAGCTTGTTTAAAGAGTACCTGTAAATTCCACATTAAAAATAATTAAAATAAACAGCATTTTTACTGGGGTACTAAGACCAGCAACTATTAGCATTGAAGTACCCGGCGATGGCCGGGAGAAATGGTTTAAAAAAGGTGTAAAAAGAGCAAAATTGACAAAAAAAAAGGAGTAAATCCTGTCAATAATATATTTAGAAAAAGGATAGAAAGGGTATTAATTTAGGGTAAAAAGATATAAAAGTGCAAAACGAGTAATGAGTTATAATTAAATCCAATCAAAATTGATTTATCATTTTTTTACCGAATTTACGCCGTTTAAACATTCTTACCTTATTTACCGTTACTACCTCCTTGGCCACTTTTTAATCTTTTTATCCTTTTTATTGAGTATACCCCTTTAAAACTTTTATTTTTTTAATAAATTTAGGCCTACTTTTTGCCCTTTTCACAATTTTTATTCTACTGTGCCCTTTTTGACATTCATGAAATTTTTGCCTTTTTTTAATCATTTTACCCTTTTTGACTAGATTTACTTTTTACCCTATTTGCACTTTTCAACCTGTTTGCATTAAATGCCCGGCTTAGCCCAGGAGAAATATGTCAGGGTAAAAAAATAACAGTGCAAAAAGGACATAAAGGATCAAAAGTAAATCGTAAACCTATCTCTTTTTAAGGGTAAAAAAGAGGTGAGTGAAAAGGTTAAAGAGTGTTAAATAGATTAAAAGGGTAAAATGGTAAATAAGGTAAAAAGGATAAAAAAACAAAAAAAGGTAAAAAGTAAATGTAATAAAATTTTAGAATTCCTCTTTACAGGAGCACATGTTGTTTGTAATGCATAAGGTCTACCTACTATAGAACGCATTGAAAAAATGTATGGAATGTATTACTAAATACATATCACGGTGTTAATAGCCTATATATTATTTTTTCCAGTTTTTAATTAATTTAAATAAATCAAATGATAATTTTAAAATTCCAGCTTCGAGGTGCACGTGTTTGTGCACAGGGTATACCAATTGTAGAATTTCAGGCCTCTACTTGCGGTAGATATCACGCAAGGTTCATGACTAGAGTCCGGATTTGTATGCAAAATGCATATTCCTTTTTACATGTCTAAAGGTATGCAAAAATGATATACATTGTAAGTCCCACCATAATAGACCATTTGGCCGGTGTTATATAGTTAATATGAATGCATATTCCGGGGGAAATGATTTTGAACGCATACTTAAAAATGTTAAGGTAACAATGTATATTTTACTTGTAACTGTCGTATTAAATTATTACTTGACCCTTACTGTCATCGGCTGGCTACTAATTAATTAATACAATTTCAGCAGTTATTTGGGTAAAAAATAAAACTAGCGTGCGTGCATGTATGTTCTGAAGATGGCATGAGAAAAAGATTCAGTACACCCATAACCGCTTCTCTAAATTACCTGAAATTATAGCACAGTTAGTTGGAGGCTTTAAGTAATTCCTTGCAGTACTTACTTTATCTGTTGGATCAAATTTCAGTACCAATGTCTTCAGAAACTCAAAGTGTTGCTAAAATTTCATTCGATAAGTATGGTCAGGTAATAAATAAAAATTCTGGTTACCTAGCAGTCTGTAAATTAGTTTGTTGAAAAAACTGAAATACAGGAGGAATTCCCCGAAAAATAATTGTGAAGTTTATCACATACACTTGTGACATCATGCGATGTTAAAATACATTTTCATTGAATAAAAAAATCCTTAAATGACAGACGCAGGAGCTTCATAGAAGAAAATCTCAGGATGACTTTCCTTATAGGTCTATACTGTAAAAACCATGAATAAGATATGAATTTACACAAAACATATAGTTTATTTGATTTTTGTTCGTTTGTTTTTGCATATTATGGCGCATATTTTATGCATTATTCGTGCATATTTGCATGAATATTTTACTATTTGATTGTGCATACAAATCCGAGCTCTACTCATGATATACAGACAAACTTCATCTTACATTTTATTAATCTAGAAGATATGAAACATTAACAAGATATTTATTTTAAATTAAATCGTTAGAAACTTTTTGAAATGTTTCAAATTTAAAAAAATCAACTATTAGTACACTACTTTTAATTTTATGGTAAGAATTAAAATCACAATATGACCTCAAGGTATGCCCTTATAATATCTAAGCAGGGCCTATCAAGTATTAACGTAAGCCATCAAACGGTAAGCTGTAGAACCAGTTACAGGGATATTATAAGACCTGATTTTATGGATCGGAGCGCATATAAAACGCCAAGATCCATAATAATATCGAGGTCAACAATATTATCGATTACAATATGCTATCTATATAAGAACAGTTCTGGATTTACAGGAGGGCTCAGGGGGGCTATAGCCCAGGGCAGCCAAACCAGAGAAGTGGCAAATTTTTGTAAAAAAAATAAAAATAAATACTATTTATATTGAAAAGATTAACAATATTATATCTCTTTGTTATCTTACAAAGAAGAGAATCAGGAAATAGTGAATACCTCTTTCTTTAGTATTATAACATTCCCAATTTGTTAGTACATATATATACCCCCAACTTTCTCTTGTTTTCTAAAACGTATTACTCTCTTCAGGCCAACTCCCACCTTCCCCTCAGAGCGACAGAAGTTCTGCGTGTTGACTCTGATCTATATAGAAGAGCAGCGCGTGGTCCACAAAGTAAAGATCGAGCAGGACCAGTGAAAGGGTGCGAGGCTCCCAACCCGTCCCCCCTTAAATGCCAGGACGTTTCCATTATTCATGAGCCTGGTTCTAGATCAGCTCAGACAGCGAGTCACCACGTACAGGATCCCCTCTACCCTCACCATACAAACAAACCTTTTCAATAGGTTGTACGATGTTAGAGTGAATTTATGACTATGTGAACATTCTAATAATTACTAGATATAGGTTCAGATTTGTAATAGTACGTTAGTAGTAACTAGTGGTTCGTCAGTGTGTCAGTATTTGATATGTGTCAGTTTCTTGAGCTACAAATGAATACAAATTTGTATGCATAGTTAAATATAAAAAGTACTTTGTTAAATTTAAGCGACCCCTTCTCAGTGATTCTGGATGTACGTCTGGGGGCGGTGACATGATTAGGGATGGTGGTATCTGAAGTCTCGCGCTCGTGGGGTGGCCCCCTGACCCCCACCACCAATCGATTGGAGACTCCCTATCACACAGACAAGTAAGAAACAGACTCTCAACCTTACGGGGGTTTCACTGCGGTCCTTTTGCCAGGAGTCCTTCAACACTGGGCTTCGCTAGTGTCACTGCTGGGTGATGATATAACTAACCTCAGCGATCCTAGTGACAAATGACTCAAGTTGCCAAAAGGAGCGCCACAATTTTAACCTAGAGGTTGAGTGGCTGGGCATATTATTATTTGTTCCCTAGCCCCGGTGTTCCCGAAGATATGTCTGGGGGTGCTAGAGGAAAGGATTAGGTTAAGCTGTGTAAGTAGTTTCAATTAAAATAGGGGTAGGTTCAAAGTTACCTGTTGGTGCCCCCCACCCAAAGAGCAGCTCCTTAGCGCCGGCGGTTCAAGAGATACGTCTGAGGGCGGAAAAGAAAACTCAGGCAGTGTAGTGATTTTTTTTTAGTGACAAGGTAAATTAGATTTGTAGCACATTACACAATGACAGAGTGATTATAGCAGTGTATTAAATATACAAATTAACTGCTCTGTTAAAGGTTATACAAGCTGACATGATAATATTATGATATTATAGTTATTGTAAATCTTTCAACTAATGAATAAACTATATGAAAAAGCTCCCAAGATTTAATTAAAATAAAAGCGCATAACCCGAACCGGGTAGTAAGACGCGGTGCTAAATATTATTATTATTATTAAAATAAACATTTCTTATTGGTTTTCATAATATGGCAAAACTTTGCCGTTTCAAAATCACGTTTTTTCATGGCTATCAGATGTTTGAACTTAAACCGCTTTAAAAACTACATCTCTATGTGGTTCTTAGAAATTTAAACTTCACCGTTTGGAAACACATTTTCTCGTCTGTGTTTTTAGCATCAAGATATTTTAAGACAGTGGGAAAATCTCAAAACACATTTCAACAAGGCAAATAAAAACTATTAAGTCTGATATCCAATGAGATAAACCCGGTGTTTATCCGGAGATCTCATTAGGTTTAAAGGTTTCTCCTAACACACGCCCATCATGTCACTACTTTATATATTCCTGACTAAGCTCACACACAAAGTTTTTGCAAGGGACAACAAGTATGTAATCGCTGGTCACTTCTTACGGACGCGACTGTACAATAAGATCACTTCTGATCGTAAGGAAACTAAGCCGACTTGCACTAGTATATGAATTCATAGAAGCGTGCAGCGAAGCTGCAGAGGCCCGGCGGCGGGACCACATTGGAGGTCTTTCAATAACTAGGAGAATGATTTGTGCCGGTACACTGCTCAGCTTGGAAAAAATAAATATGACCGGTTTTTAAGAATGTTAAGCGATTAATAACCATTCTGAAAAGATATAAATAAAATAATTTTTAATGGATCTATGAAATAAAAAAAGTTTCAAAATCTACATTACTGTCCGTTCACATTAGTTAGGTCTTTTCCAAAAGTTGACACGTTATAACAATAAATTTCTGTTTACACTCGTATCGTTAATTTGTTATGTCATTCAACTTTTTATTTTGCACTGCATCTAACTACCCGTCTGGACTAGTTCCATATTTACACTATTGGAGTAGCGCTGAACACTATCATTTGTAGGAAATGTACCCACATTTGCGTTTTGTTTAAAAAAAAAACTCCGTCATTATATCCAAACAGGACTCAAATCTCCAAAATTCAGTCTAGCGTGAGTGTAACGCACTAGACCATGGGATCCCGGATGTGGATGACAAAATAAGTTCGTTTACATCCCTTGTCAGATTAACGAAACATATTTTCTAAATACTCCTTTTTTTTATGGCGAAGCAGTGAGCATCGTGATCATTGATTAAATAATTTAGTCCTCACAAACACAAAGCTTTCTTACTCACCTGTCTTCACTTGGCTAAAATATAGGCTCGGACAGATTCCCGTAACTATCAGCATTTACTTATTGCTACGATTACAACCACGTGGCATGCGAATAAGCTACACACTCGTGTAAACAGAGAAAAATCAATTTGGCTGTTCATCGCTTCCGTTTAAGACATTAGCATCCCAGTTTAACAAACACACATACAAAAATCAACTCCTAAGTGCACAAGATGAAAATCGAAGCCATTTGTTATGAAAGTGACTGTACCAACTTTCAAACTGAACGAACTTCAAAGTTATTATTACGTTGAGCTTGCTTGCGGCCGTTGTAAAATATTAACTACGACTGCATTAATATTATGTAAGCAACCAGTTACTGTCGATGAAAATAAGAAATTTTCGATTGAGTTAATGCAATATATATATATATATTCCAGTCATCTACTTCCTGGCCATCAAAAGATGAAGTGTTGGCTTGCAGCGTGGAATACAAGTGGGTGATTAACGAGCTGAGAATTTCCCGAATCGTGAAATCACAAATCAACCATTAATATCGTCTGGTTGGCATGCAGATTGGCCTATACGGTCACCATACTTAGTGTTTTTTGCGGGACAGTACTGTTTTTAGGGGTAATGTCCTGCTGTCCCACTGAACATGCGATGGTACACCAAAAGGCACTGTTTTTAAAATCAAGTACTTCCAAAAATACTTTATTTTGAAGCAAGAGAAAATAATATTTTTAATTGAAGTGCTAGCGCAAGGAACATCATCCTTGAGCAGTTGGCAAACATTCAACACATGTGCTGCGCTCTCTCGAACAAGAGTGGAACTTCTTTCTTAGCTCTGTGTGATACCACCTATCCTACCGTTTTCCATTTCTTATCTGTGCCCTTTTTTCGGGCTTCATTTGTTTTCTTTGTCTTCAGTTGTCTCTTCAAGTCTGTGAATGTAAGTGTTGTAATGTCAAATAATACGGTAAGCAAGTTCTTTAAAAAACGTATTAACTTCTGAAAATTTTCATTTGGCTGCCAAAGAGGGAACTTTTGCATATCATACAATTAAACATTTGCAGATTATTCATTCTCTTGACTGCACGTCGAAGCTGGCAGCAGGTATGTTTGAATCGAAGTTCTCCTCAGCCCGCACTAAAACGAAAGCAATGGTAAAAAACGTTTTTGCGTAGGAAGCCGAGGAGAGATTCAATAGTGATTTAGGAACAACACATTATTTCAGCGTTATGTTGGATTCTTCCAATCACCATAACATTAATATAGTACCATTGATTGTACGCTACTTTAACTGTACCCAGGGAGTAAAATTCAAGCTTCTGGAACTTTAAGACCTTCCTGGGGAAACATCTGAGCAGCTACACAGCTATGTTTACTCTTACCTTGTTTTCATTAAATTTAGTGGAAAAGTGTGTTGGTCTTTCTGCTGACAATATCAACACTAATTTTGGAGGCCCTAATCGATGGGGGAAAACAAACCTGCTTAGGAAGCTCAACAACTACATTCAAAATACAACAGACTTGCTACCGATTGACAGTGAAGTAGTAGTTGTCAAGATCTACAAACATTTTTATATCCACAGTTTCCGTGTAAGGTCATTAAAAACTTTTTTTGAGTAGGTCAAAATGGAGTACAAGAGGATGCTATCTTTTTCAAAGGCTCGATTCCTCTGTTTGATGCCAGCCTCTTAATGTATGAACCTTTGAAGGAGTATTTTCTAACTTCTCCTTCTTGCCCAACAATATTGAAACATTTTTTGAAAGCCCTGTGGGTGAAGCATGGTTGTGGTTTGTTCTCAATGTCAGCTTTCTATTTTACGAGGCAATTTTAAATATTGAAGGTGATAATAAGTGTGCAACTGATGCCGCTCTAGAATATTATAAGCTTCTTGAGAAATTGAAAAGCTAGGAAAATGTTGTATTCTTGCCAATGAAAGTAAGAAGCTGTCTTAGCAGCATTGAAACAGTCAGCGAGGTGAATTACATAAGTGATTTTTCTACATAAGCTAAGGCTTTCTACTCTGGTTGCATTGGATATTTGGAAAAATGGACTGCTAATCTGCAACAGTTAAAACTTTTTCAATGGGTCAGATTACATGAGCATGTTACGTGGGAGAAAGTGCTAGCTTCGTATGAGGCTTTTAAAGATGCCATTGGCTCTACTGTAGATTAATATGGTCTTTTTGACGAAATTACAGCGTTAAAAAACTTTATAACTAGGGACACAATTTCTTGGTGGAATGAGGGTAAAATTCCTATTCAAACCAGGTAGTTGGAAGTCTTTACTTTTATTAACAACAAGGTTCAACCTCATAAAAACCTGCAGTTGATATGTGAGTTTATACTTTGCCCGCCTGCCACGGGTGCTTCAGTTGAGATACTTTTTTCTATAGTAAATAATTACTGAGGGAGTGAAAAAAAATCGAAATGAGTATTGGAATGTTAGAGGCTGTGATGCAGGTCTACATCAATTTTGACGAAACCTGTATGGAAATGTTCCAATACCTGAAATCTAAAGAAACGCTTCTAAAAGCAATTCATAGCTCAGATAAATATTAATAGTATGATTATGAAGCAAAAGTCGGCACAAGTAATTCCTAAATTGTTATTTTAAAATGCATTTTTTCTTTATTGTATAATTTAAGTACTGTAGTAATATGTTTTATTTACTAATGGTTTTGTACACGTGATTGAGCCTAAAATATGTATATTTGGAAGCCATATTTTTTAAGAAGTTTTAGAGACAAACTTTATTTGCAAAAAAAAGCTAAGTGCACAATAATAAAAGCCAAACTAATACTTTATGTATATAAATTTGATTTTATGTAACTCGCTCTCTTAAACTAGTATTCAAAAGTGAATTTTAATAAATATTGGTATCATTAAATTAGTTTTCTTTCTCTCTATCTATTATTTTTATTCTATCTACTCTTTACACGCATGTCACATAACATGACCTCAAATCATACTACTCGTATTTTAATGTCTTGTTTTTTCTAAAAAAAATGTTCACTGTACCTTTACCATGTAGTGGATGAGCTTTATTTTTACATTTGATTTGATTAAAAGAAGCGGTAAATTTTACAATGTGAATGAAAATTAATAAAAATCTTTTTAATAAAAATTGAAACTCATAAAAGTCTTACCTATTGTTACCATACCTTACCTACTGTTCTTTTCACTTTTATGAGTAACAATTTTTATTAATTTTCTAAATTAACTTTAATCTATTTTCATTCACATTAAATGCTATTATTACGATAAAATTCACTATGTTTTTCAAAAAGTTAGAGAATATAAACATTTATTTTTTCACCAACATTAATAAAGTTTTGCTATGTTATTAAAATTATAGTATATCCTAATGATAATATTTATAGAAATTGACAGCAGGAGATCTCATGACCTTACGTATGAATACATGAAAGTTGATCTAATCACTTAAATATACTATTGTTTGGGTTTAGTGTTTTTTTCGAAATGCGATAATCTGTCACTTTGAAACACAGTTAAAATTATGGTGTGACCGACCTATAGTTCAATTACTTGATCTAATTTATACAAGTAGTTTAAGCCTCAGAACAAGTATTTGGGCATCGTCATCGAGTGACGATAAGATGAATACATACCTGAAGTAAGCAACATATAGATAAGTGGCCCCATAAAAGAGGTAATACGCGGAGACCCTAATTAAGACTCAACAACCCGCATCGGTGGGTACACAAACTAAGGTGACAGTCTAATCTGGCCTCGTTTACAGAAACGATATGGTCGGGGTTTTAATCCCAGCCGGATTTATTGAAATGTTTGTTTTCCCTAAATGGTTTTCCAGTCTCTCTCTACAAAAAATTCTGTTATATTTCCTTAAACATTTTACCATACTCATCCATATCCCTTTAGTATAAATATGCGGACTACCCGGATGGGTATTAAGAGACTGTGCATACAAGAAATAAGAAAAAATTTTTCCTCCTGGCATTTTGAACGCATGATACATAACCATTTGTTAAAATATCAATTTTTCGATTGGTTATAATTTTTATTTATATGGTAAAACATTCTTGATTGAGTGACCTCACCTTTTTTGATGAAAACACATAAAAAGTTCGATCGCATCAAGCAAACTCTTTACGCATTAAGTGAAACATTTTACACAATTAAGTCATTTTGGTTGCAAGGGCACTTTTAAATATTCAACACATATTCAGTGGTATTTTTACTTCACCGTGTATCACTTAATCGTTCGGGTTTTAAGTGTGTTTGTGTATGTGTGTATTTGTATATATATCACTAAAACTTAGGTCGTGAATGAATTATAATTAGTGATGCTATTTCATAGTGTGAAAACAAATAAAAAAATTCTAAAACTGCCTCCTGGAGCCTGAGATAACTGGAGGAGCCCAAAGTCTCCACAAAGCTCTGTTTGAAAAAACGTTGGTCTACGCCCTACGGCATCACCATCGTTATAGGTTGGATTTCCAAGAGATCGTGATTCGAATCCCAGTAGCGTAAACTGACGGTGGTTTGTACTAAATAATTTACCACTCTCCCTGGATTCAAATCACGATCTCTTGGAAATCCAACCTATTACGATGGTGATGCCGTAGGGCGTAGACCAACGTTTTTTCAAACTGAGCTCCGCGGAGACTTTGGGCTCCTCCAGTTATCTCAGGCTCCAGGAGGCAGTTTTAGAAATTTTTATTTGTTTTCACACTATGAAATAGCATCACTAATTATAATTCATTCACGACCTAAGTTTACCTGGATGACAGCTAGAATTGTTACTAGAAGTAATTCCTAATATATCACCGCGCCAACAGCTGGCATCTATCACTTTGCATGACTGTAATGAAAACAGATGATAATATATTAATGTGATAGTTAACCACAGTAATTTAGGCCAATATTATTTATATAATTATTTGAGGAAGGACACAAAGTTTATTTATCGTTTTATTCCACTTTAAAAAAAATATTCACACCACTTTCACAAAAACTTCTAACGAACATAGCTTCAAAATGGCGACTGACGAATTTAAACCATATGATTGAACATAACGGTAAACAAGTTTTTTTTACAATGATGCAGACACGCAGTTGATGAAAATATTTAATTTAATTAAATATTTCAAAATAAGATAAAATAATCATAAAATCATGTATTGTATCTAAAAAAAATGACCACAATTTTCTCTTTTCCAAGTAAATACGATGCCTGTATTAAAAGGTATTGATGTATGCACTATATTACACAAAATCAATAACGTTCCAAAACGAAGAATAAGTACTTTTAATTATGTTTAAAATATTGTTTCTAATTGGATAAAAAGAAATTATTAAAAAAAAAATGAAATAGTATGAGAAAACTTAAGTTTACGTTATTTTAAATGTAATATATAACATGTATTTAAAGATCTTTACATTTATAACAAAACAGTGATCTTTTACAAATGTTGGCAACCCAAAACCTAAACATATGATTTTCGAACTGTCATCCAGGTAAAAACCAATCGTGAACGGACTTAAGGATTGCCATTTTTTTTTTCCAAACTTGAATAAAATACATTTACCAAAGGCACAGCCAGAAAAAACAGGGTGTGATGTTTTTAGTTTGTGTTATTCTTGTAAAATTAACTGTCGTCATTGAATGTTCATTATATTAGTGAAAACATTGCTATGAGGACGAGTGTGTGTGTTTTTTCTGGTGCAAGGGCTCCCTCGGTTTAAAAGTTTGAGAAACACCGCCTTAAACCATGCAACCATAGAAGTGGGGTTCAGTCTGTCTATATTAGAGTTTTACCTAGTGCTTTAGACTTTTATTAAAATTATTTGCGATCCTGTAAACTGAAGGGAAATGCCCCGATTTCCCCTTTTTCTGGGTGCACCACTATGTACTGGTCTATTGTGTTCCAAAGTCCCCCCTCTAGCATAACTGGCTAGAGCAGGGGTTCTCAAACTATGAGTTCCGACGTCCTGGGGCATCGCCGGTCTTAGTCCGAGCCGTCACAGCTACATGTAAAAACTATTTTTTTTAACGCATAGTAAAATGCAGCATGCATATTTTCAATACGTGTACTCGTACATATTTTAAAGAATGGAATAGATCATAAAAAAAACAAGAAAACACAAGTTTCACCATTATGAACAAACTGTATACATGAAATTATGTACAACAAAAATATATCTAATCTAATTCTTTCTCATTCAGTTCTATAATTTTGTTCCAATTTTATATTTTTACAGTTAAAAGAATACTAGCTGGTAATGTAAATGACAATTTTCTTTTTAAAAATGCCACCAAATAAACTTTGGGCTTTTTTTAAAATATTGGGTACAGGAGCGTCGCAAGGAAAATCTGACATGTGAAGGGCGGCGCGGTCTCAAAACGTTTGGGAAGCACTGGGCTAGAGCATACTATAACCATACCTCTCGATCCTCATCCGAAGGTGGCGCCGCGGTGGTGAGGCCACGCACCACCTTGCCGATAAAGCAAGACATCAGCAACATGTGGAGAGAATCATCAACCCCTAGAAACAAGGAGACTTCCGCCCGAGTCTGTATATAACGCAATGTGGTCGGCCGGTCGGTCGTACGCACACGCACGCGCGGCACACACTGTGCCAGAAGACGACGAAGAGAGACGCTTTCGAGAGGACCGGACACAGCGCGTCACAAAATATAAAATACGACTTTGGACGCGTCGCATGTTCTTCACTATTTATTACCTTGGCAGACGTGAAAACAAAAACGCTCATCCTGAAACGTCCAACCGGCACCCTCGCCCTCCGGATGGAGGTGGGCTCGTTGGCGGGAAGCCGGCCAATGGCTGCACTGGCTTAGTTAATTAAAATGCACTTTCTCAACCATCTGATTATATCAGAACCAACCTTACAAACTAGCTTAGAACAAACACATCAACCCGTTTCACGACCGTTAAATTCATCACTGTGAATTATAGTTATAAATTGATTAAATAAGTTAGTTATACATTTGTTAACCTTGCCAGGAATAAAACCCATAGTTCTTAGCTCGTTAGGAGACGCGATATAGTACCGATTGAGTTGAGATATCAGGCAGGCTATTATACTACTATAAAGCCACATGGCTAACTCAATCATTGACATTTAACGTTTACCCACTTCCAAATGAGCTAGAAGCTTGAAATTTGGCAAACTTATAACTTTTAGCCTGTAACCGACGAGAAAGTTCCAAAAAGTTTAAAAATTTAATTTTTAACCCTCGGAAAAAATTCAAAACGGAGGAACAACTTTAAAGTCGGCGCGGACCTTGCTTTGGAGGTCTATTGTGGTTAAACGGTGAGAGCTATCAAAAAACGGCTCTGGAATTACATTAGTTTAAATCCACGTGCAAGAAAAACTCACTACGGGTTTGGGGGCGGAGACCCCAACGAGCAAAGCGAGTTATATTATAAAATTATCAACTATTTGTGTTTTATTATTTATTTGTGTTGATGTATCCCGCGTCTTATTATCGGATTATCTGCATTAAATTACACTTATGAATAAGGTAGCATAAAGAAGAAATGTACCCATATTTTAATTAATAAATTATTTAGCACCACATCTTACTATCCGTTCAGGTGATACGCTTAAGTACTAATTATGCTAATGGGTTAGGAAGTGCGAAGGTTGAATTTAGAAGAGGTGAACCCTCATTTGCTGGTGGACAGTGTTAAACCATTTAGGAAAAACCACTCCACATCACCATACTAAGATTCAAACCTCAATCTCCCTGTCCTTGGCAGTCTAGCTCAACACGAAACCAGCGCGTTAGCTAACTACACCACCTAGGCGGGCTACCCATATTCGACTGGAGGTTGAGTAAGAAAACCTTTTAGTAAAAACACCCTCAGTACTCCCAGTTGGGGATCGAGCCCTAGCCTCACCGTCAGGGGCAAACCAGACCAAGCTCTGACTTTGGTAAGTAAGCCCATTCTGGAAGGCCTTGTTTCGTGTCAAGTCCCCAATGCACAGTAGTTTTGGGGTAGAATAAAAGGCCTTCCAGAACGTACTTGCTGCTACAATTTTGGAAGACCCTTTATCCTAACAAAATACTACTATATGGTAAGATTCTAGTACAAAATAATACCTTCTAAGTGTTAAGACGGTGTTCCGACTAAAGAATACGGGCAGCTAGCCCCCACACTTTATTTTCAACCCCATTTGCTGACGCTAATCAAACGCTTTGCAAAAGTAGGTCAAGAATCAGTAAACATCCACTTGGCTACGGCAACAAAAACTGCGAGACCGTATTGTGGCGTCATGTCTGTCGGATTCCGAAAGCGTTTTGCTCTATTGTTTTATTCCCCGATAGTTCAACAAGCCATTTCAGCGCTCATGGAACAATTTTCAATATCTCTTGACATAGTTTGATATCTATTATATTTATTATTAAGCACCGCGTCTTACTACCCGTTCGGGTTATACGCTTTAAGTACTAATTACGCAAATGGATTAGGAATTGGGAAGGTTGAATTAGAGGAAGTGAACCCGCATTTGAGTGG
>CABEEJ010002031.1:101551-126537 GCA_901482245.1 Timema douglasi
ACCGAGATTCGAACCTCGATCTCCCCGTCCTCAGCAGTCGAGCTCAACACGACTAGCGCGTTAGCCAACTACGCCACCAAGGCGGGTTATAATATTGTACTGATAACGTTTACAGTTTTTAAACTCAATTTCAAATATTTTTTATGTACCTCATTTTCCTATCTGTTCTATAAGAGTGTGACACCTTCGCCCAAGTGCCCAACGTTGCGGATCAAATTTTAATAAAGTAAATGTGAAAATATAGTTTATCTTCTAAAGTGCGTCCTTAGGAGCCCAACTTATGACCGATTAATCGGGAAACTAGACAACGCTTAGACCAGAAAAGTTTAAAAGTGTGTTTTTTCCTGCATTCTTCATTTAACAATCAATGAAATTAGGATAAGTTTAAGTTAGTTTATTTTGTTTTAAAATTACACAATTTTTTACTTTTGTTGTGTTTTAGAAAAACAGTAAAACTGTTTACTATGTTTGAATTTCACTTCTTTTTTTAAAAAGTAGAACAAAGAAAACCATACAACGACGCGCCGTCTGGTTCAAGCCGTAATACCGAGTTAAAGCGGATTTCACACGTGGCGGTTTTTCGCCGTCGCCGTCATTATCGAGGCACGCGGGTTTAAATGAGAGCTTTCACACATGACGGCACGGCGAGAATGCTGTGGTAGCGACTTGGTATCTCGACCTATGAAGACTGCCGCCGTGCCGTGAAAGACACGCCGAAATGGTCGCGATACATTGTGTATAGCGCATATCTTCACACGCCACGGTGTTTCGCCTTCGGCCCGCACAGCGTTCTAGCTTGTCCCACATTGTTAAACGCTTTGGCTCCCAGAATTTCCAAAAGTGACGTTGAAACATTAATTGCACAAGTGAAAATGCGTTACCTCCTTTGACTTAGCACAGGAGAAACAATAAAAACTCAAAAACAACCATTTTAAATCAGTGCATGCGGATTTAAAAGCACCCGTACTTTAGAGCAAGTATACAGTATCGTTGGGTTATGAGATTTGAAATAACACGTTAATGGAAATCGTGTGTATCGATGCATTGGAATGTGCCACAGCATTACACAATCACTTGAAAACATATTTCGTGACATGTTAATTGCTGCGACATCCAAGTAGATTTTGCTCTTTATTTTCGGCAAGCGTGTGCTTTGAGCTTTATTCGTGAATGGGAGAAGGGCACTTAATACTCTTGGATTGACAAATGAGAGTTCCTGATTTAGTGAACAGTGAACCCCTCTAGTCATGGCTAAGTGAAGTGGAGTAGCCCTCGACGAGGAACCAACAAAAGCCGCTGGGGAGCTTAAAATGTGTATGTCAAGAGCATAAATAGAAAAAAAAAAAAGATCTACAGAAAGTTTAGAGGCCTGTATTGGGATTACTACCACTCTACCATACCTATGCCATTTAATTCAAAGCGAACCGAAAGAGGAGATTATAGTTCAGAAAATGCAACAGCATTCACCTGAATATTTGATAAACCATAATATAAACTTTTAAAATACCTTCAGAGCACATGGTGGTCGAATCCTTTATACTATATGTGTGGCCAAATGGTTGCCAGGACTAAGAACACATTGGGGTGAGGTGTAGCTCATTAGGCACCATTAGGGAACCCAATCTGCCAGCCGAGAGTTCCTTGCACTCTGGTTGACGCTCGAAGCTCGAAAGCCAATCATTGATCGGCTCACCCGCGTGGAAGGGGATAAGGCCTATTAAATCAACCCGGGGCGTACCTCTGCGTCGGTAATCTTATTACTCGACGTTAGGGGAGATCCCACTTCACTAAAGCGACGCTCATCTGAATGACACCACAAGGCCAGAGGGAAAATTAGTTAACCTCCTCACTCAACTATTAAACTAATGTAAACTGCTGGAAGCTACCAATAATCGATTCGTCAAATAAAAAAGTATAGGAAGGTTAATTTGAATAGCGACTGGTTATATCAACACATGAATTATAAACTAGCTTAATTCTAGAAGAGACACAACACACAAGCCATCAGGTTCTCATTTAAACATTTCAGAAAATTCTGCTACCCAAAGACAATTCCAGTCTCTGAACGAAATGTAGTAAATATTAAATACCGTGTGACAAAACAGAACCATAATGTTTAGGACTCGGTCAATGGTCGTTGGAAGTGAAAAGTCGCGTCAGCACCAGCCCCCAATTGACGGTAGCTGAAGAAAGCAATTGAGTTTTACATGGTCTCGGTGTCTCAGTCAAATCTATAGTGTTGCCAGAGCTATAGGCACTTTAGAGACCACCTCTTTCCCTCAACCTTCCAAAGTGTGAGGCTGAGTTGGCAAACAAAGCTCTAATCCCCTGCAAACTTTATCTCAGGTAGCAATCACCTTCGTATTGAAAGGAGTCAGAGTCTAAAACTTGTATAAGGCCTTGACGAGGGCTGCTATAGGCAATAACCTTAGATTGTCCCAAATAGAAGGCAATGCATTTGTCAACTGGTTTGGGCTTTAATTGAAATTCATACTGGCCATAGATTACAAAAATTTAAAGTTTTTAGGCTCGTACATAATGTCCATTAGTAATAAAATTGGGGTATAGTCTGGTTTGCCAGTAATGGGGGGGAGGGGGGGTTGGGCTTCAAATACCGGCTGGGTGTATGCCCACAAAGAGTGTTTTATAAGGTTTTCACACAAATGTGGTTACATTTTTCTAAAATTTAGTTTACTATTCCCTACCCTATTAATGCATTTAAATGGGAATATATCAGACAAGTAGCTGTACACAATACAATAGGAACAATAATAATATTAAAGTGATAAACAAAAGTCTCCTAGAAAGTAGAAGCTGTACCATCCCAGAACTGAGAATACACATTAAATTACAAAATTAATTGAATAATAAATACAATTGTATTTGTATCTATACATTATTACATTAAAAACATGAAATAATAGTTAAATGGCGATTTAGTTTAAAACATTTTATTGGATAAATAATAACACAAATATTTTAAAAAAATGTCATTGCTTAGATATTACTCTAGACACACGATTAAAAGCAACAATTACTATACATTGGTAATATTATTTGAATGCTAAAGCAATCAAAATAAATTACACAAAGGAAATATACGATTATTCATTGAATAAGAGTTACCTTGTTACAATAATTATTGTTGGTATTTATCTACACTAGTAAGCTTGGAGGCTTATGTGGGTGATGGAACTGACAAAGAGATCCCTGATAATCCAATAGGTACAAAAGTTGGCGAGTAGAGCTGAATGACCAGGGCTCAAATCCCCATTCGTGTGTCTTTTTCTATCTTTACACAATCGCTCCATCAGAATGTCATCTTAAAACATATATTGGCTTGATTCAATATAGTTTACAAATACCAGGAAAAGAGAGAAATTCAGGAACAAAATAAAAATACTGGAACGTTAGTAACATTTAATTGAAATATTTATATAGTGAGCTTTTGTATAGTAAAAAAGCTAACTGAATAACTCGTATTTTTCTCCTTCCACGCCCTTTCCCTTCTATACCACTTTTCTTTCTGAAAAATAGTTATTGTGAGTGACTGCATATATTTCTACATCAAAATCAAATCACTCTGTTCTAAACACCAATTTCTTTACCTCGCTAATAAAAATTATAAATAATAAGGTTTCATTTCTATATACTATCATTAAAGTACCCGATAAAATGAGAATTCCCTTTATAAAACCTGGAAAAAATAAAGAATTTTCTGGTTAAAAAAATAGTGGTAGCCCTGAAAGTAAAAACAAATCAAAGCTTTATTAAATACTGTGAAAACAATTTTTTAAATAAATGTGTCAACTTTTAATTTAAAGGAACGAATTTTATGTGATTCACTATTAATTATAAATCTGGTAGGTCATTATCAGCTTTACATCCCACGGGGAACAAATTTAAAATACAAACCAATCATCCACGCTAGCTATTGTTAGTAGATGATAAAAATACACAATATTAGAATTCAGTTTTCTTCGGCCACTTGAATTCGAAATGTGAGCTCCCCTGTCTGGATGCCCAATGCTTTCAGTATGGGAAAAAACACAAATGCTACACGATTGTGCATAAAAGTATTGAATTTTTAGATATTCGCCTATAAAATAAAAATCAAATTAATTATTTAATTACACGTGTGCTCGTTTTATCTCTTTTTATCTTTTGAACTACTTCTTAAAAAAGGAAATATTTATGTCATTTTATTAATCCTTATGGTTAGTGCTAGTAATGCAAAGTGTGAAGTGGCCAGAGCTGACATTTCGGTCAAAACTCGTATAGAAGTTTTAACGTGTATGAAACTGATTTAACGGAAACTGGCCAAGTTTTGAACACGCATAAACACCCAATAAGATACAAATATTTTTGAGTTTTGATGTTTCGGTTGGCCCACAATTTTGTAGCGAGAAATAATAAAATTTCATAGAATATATAGGCCTATAACTATTTTTATCATCTTCAGACGGATAAAAATAAATAAAAAACTTGTCAAAGTTAGTACACAACTATCGGTCTCACCCGCTTTAGTAGACAAATTATTTAAGGCGTCACTCTCGTGTTAAACGGGCCTTATGATGACGGGGAGATTGGGGTTCGAATCACGGTCGGGTCTACTGAAGCTGTCTTTTCCCTTTATTTTGTCCCACTCATCTTGAAGACAAATGAGGTTTGACTATCTATAAAATGCTTCCTTCCTCATCCCTACTTTAATAGAGTAATTATTATATACTCGGTCTCTCTGGCATAAACTGGGAGGAACTTTACCTAAAATATTTTTGTTAGGGGATATGGTTTGTTACTAATATCCTTTTCGAATTTCAAGCTTTGCTAGCCCTGGCACAAACTACGAGTCGCAATGATTATCTGTAAACAAGTTTACAAAAGTAGAGAAATACTTAAATAAGTAATTAATGTCCTCCAATTTTAACAAAACTAGGTATATAAATAGTATTTTCAGGAAAAGTAAAAATCTATTTTTCTTTCTCAGGGCTAGGAACAAGCGTTTAAAGAAAAAACGTGAAATAAACTAAACGTATTTTATCCAACCTTAACCAATTTAGGCATTATAGATACATAGTAAGCCTTTAATAAATAATAATTAGTTTAAAATTATAATATTGCAACTAAAAACCACACGAACGACCTAAGTCAAACCGAAACAAAACTATTTCAAAATATAGATTTGATTTATTCAGTTTCAAAAAATACACATAAAAAAAATGGTCCCTTGCTATAGTTATTTTGAAAATATACATTTAATAATTAATAAGATACGCTCGCTTAGATCAGCACAGAATATATAAAGGTTTAAATTGTGTTTATACCACACTCGTAAATAGTAGAAATTGGTTTGTTATGTGAGAAACTATTCCAAGTTATTCAAGCAGTTGTAATTTTGATAAAAATACATTTTATCCTTATGATAATACAGATTTCCAGTAGTTTAATGCCTCAACTTTATCCTAAAGGCTACAAGGTTAAATATTTAATTAGATTATCTAGAAAAAAATAAATACAATATATTTGTATAAACTATTTAGAAAACAAGACAATATTAATTCAACTAACACACTCAGTTACAAATTTAAAAACCCTTGCAAATTTATTTTTAAGGTCTTAATACCCCACCTGGAGTTATTCTAATGAACCCACCTTGTCTCATCATCTGGGAGCCTTGATTTCCAAATCACTTTTCCTCCCTATGTTCTTTATTACTATCCTTTATATAAAGAATCATCTTTGGTATGATATATATATATTACATCACAGACAATACTCATTTGTACGATGAGACTGCCGATGACAGGGAGATCGTGGTTTGATCCCTGTCGGGTGTACTGAGGATGTTTTTTCCTAAATAATTTCCCATTCTCCACTAACAATTCCCTTAAATTCAACCTTCCTCAACCTTAACCCATTAGCATAATTAGTACATAAGCGTATAACCCGGATGAGTAGTAAGACGCGGTAGCTAAAAAAAACTATTGTCATCCCCTGATTATAGAGATGTCAAATTTATAGGTCATTTTTACATGCTTTAATTAATCTTTTGGTAATTTTTAAACGGTTATGTTGAGTATTAATAAGTTTTGTAAATGTAATAATCAAACATTTTAATATTCCTCATACAACTGTTGGAATGAGACGATAATAGATATAAATTTCAAATGAATCTATACCTTCTCTACTTACATGAATGGAAAAGCCATCTCCTAGTGAGGCGCTGCTACTAAACTGGAATGTTGACATCAGTGGAAGCGGTAGCTACAGTAGCCCCGTGGCTTCTTTGGTGCTGACTGACAGTTCACAGCTGACTTCTGACAGTCAACATTTAGGTATATAACTAAATTTTGACCGTCAGGAGTGACAGCTGCTAAACACATGTTTTTGCAGATCATATGGTTCGGCGTATGGATACATACTTTGGTCTGGTAACTTTTCAAAGCCGTCAGAAGTCAGTCAGCATCAAAGAAGCCATGAGGCTTCTGTAGAGTTTGTAAATTAAGGTTAATTGTTTAGCAAAATGCAAGTGTAATTATTGTAGTTTCGCGTTGCAAACATTTTAGTTTACGCTTGTCTAGTGGGTGTTTGATTTAGTCTCGTGTTAATTAATTAATTAATATTTAGCATCGCGTCTTACTACCCGTTCGGTTATACGCTCTAAGTACTAATTACTCTAATGGATTAGGAATTGGGAAGGTTGAATTAGATGAGGTGAACCCGCTTTTGCGTGGAGGTAGAGTGGAAATCCATTTATGAACCCCCCCCACCCAACCGAGATTCGAACCTCAATCTCCCCGTCCTCAGCAGTCAAGCTCAACACGAAGAGCGCGTTAGCCAACTACGCCACCGAGGCGGGTGTCGTGCTAATTAATTTTTCATTGTATTTTTGGTGGGTTTTTTTATATTTAAATTAATTTCTGGGCATTTTTAATGTGATTCTATAGATTATTTTTTAGACTTTTTGGGTCATCAAAAGCCGGGCCTCGCTAATTATGAATTTTTTTTCAAATAATTGCGTTGAATACAGCGGGTGTTTAGTTTTTTTATAAGTAAGATATATCCAATTCACCCAGTTGGGATTAGAAGTTCAAGCACAGTTAATAACAGCCCAATGTGTTGCGAGTCAAACGCCTTAAGCTATTTGACCATCCATATAGACTACCCTTGTAACTAAATACTTGTTTTAATAACACAATGGAGTGGAGGCAATTTTCCAAAGGAAATGTACCAGTATCTGTTAGGAGAAAGGGTGATAAATATTTACAAATAAAACTATCCATAGTGCACTGGGATTTTAACCTTGATCTCTTCGTAACCGAAAATATAGTCAAAGTAATTTTAAGATTCTAGGCCACGTGACGTCCGGTGTGGGAATTCTACAATTAGGTCTAATAATTTTTATCAATTAGCTATAATAAACCTAACTGCAAAAACAAAGTAATGACAATATATTGTGTCAAAAAATAATATATCAACTTAGCTTATTTTTTAAATATTCTAAAGTAGTATTTTAATTTAAATGCTCTTTAAATGTTCTAGAATAATTTTACGCCACTTCTTTCACGATGCACTTAAAAGAAATTGACTTTTGTTTCCCATTCTTTCAATACAAAGTAATTTAATTTCACGTTTGTGATGTTCTTGTGGATAGCCCGAAAGTGTTCTAAGACATGGTGCATAGAAGAAAGTTAATAATTTAAATAAATAATTCGAAAAAACACTTTAAATTAATGATAACATTATTAATTTAAAATGTACCAGTGGTTCAGATTGAACGCCAACCACACTTAGGCAGATACAGTAGCCCCATGGCTTCTTTGGTGCTGACTGACAGCTGACTTCAGACGGCTTTAAAAAGTTACCAGACCAAATTATGTATCCCTACGCCGAACCATATGATCTGCAAAAACATGTGTTTAGCAGCTGTCAACTTCTGACAGTCCAAATTTAGGTATATACCTAACTGACTGACTGTTAGAAGTCAGCTGTTAGCTGTCAGTCAGCACCAAAGAAGCCATGGGATTTCTGTAGTCGGTAGAACAGCTACATCTAACCTGTTTCGGTGGCCGCGTGATCTAACGCGGTATTCTCCAAGTAAACTGGACTGTCAATGACGTAGAGCTCGAGTTTCGAATCTAGGTCGGGTGTACCGAGGGAGGTTTTCCCTGAACGGTTTTCCATTCTCCCTCCACGCAAGTGCGGGTACATTTCCTATGAATATAACCTTTTTAATCCCTACAACCATTATCGCAATTTAGTGCTTAGGCGTATAACACGAATGGGTAGTAAGACGCGGTGCTAAACAAACTACATCTACAAGGTTAAAATAAATACCTTGGACACCCTTTCCACGAGCCACGAGTTATTAGTCCCCTTCCCCTAATCCCTTCTCTGTCGGGTCTCTTTGATCTGCGTTTGCAGTGCACTCATTTTCATGCTTCAATGTAAAACTTGTGTGTAAGCCTATCATTTTTGGTCAAAATTGATATATAAATATTGTCCATACAATTGGGCGAGAAATCTTTTCTTGCAGTATATTTCTATATATTTTATTGTAATTTTAAATACTTATTTTTGGAGTAAGTGTTTATAATTTTTGTAGTAGAGGCAATAAAGGTTACCTATGTAATATTTATTCTATACAAATTATCCATTTTTAAAAATGAAATGTTTCTTTTTGCAGAAAATTGTTTTGTATGCTATCTTCAAATTTGAATAGCAGTATTTATAAATATATAGATATATAATATGTATTTTATAATGTTATATTATATTTTTATTTACATTATATGTATAAATATAAATTTAATACTATGTAGGCTGGTCCAAATATTTTCTTTCAGTAGGATATACAGTTCCTGAGGAATAGCCAGATTCAAATTTTTGTCAAATAAACAGAGAATTTGTGAATAGATTTTGTTTTTCAACAATTACGCTAATGGTTTTAGGGATCAGGAAGGTTACATTCATAGGAAGTGTACCCACACTTTCGGGCAGGGAGCGTGGAAAACCAACCTCAGTAGAGCCGACCGAGATTCGATCCTCGATCTCCCCGTCATCGGCAGTCTAGTCTACTGCAAGAGTAGCGCGTCAAAATAATTGGCCACCAAAGCGGGTGTTAGACATATTAAAATATGTTTAAACTTTTAAAGTTATATTTGATTATCGAATATAATTAATAAAAAATAGATTAATATAGTTTGAAATTCTTGATAGTTACAAGTCCAGTGGTGTAACTATAGGGTAATGGCAAAATGCTACAGGTCCATGCCCAAAATAGGGCCCACCACTCAGGTCCACCCACCCAAAATTAATTTGATAAGAGATGAAAGCATTGTCTTTTAGGTCTATTTTTGTTTCGTAAAGATCTAATTATTCAATCAAAAATTACTCAATAGTCACTTTATTGCGCATAATTTATGCTGTACAAAAAATGTATGTACATATTTTTCTGTAAAATCTATAGAAACAGCTGAAAATTCATTTTCAAGACTTTATTAAAATGTATTTAAGGAACAAGTGAATCAAGAAAGGATGCAGAGATTAGCTATGTTGTCTGTTGAGCTACTGCCCATAGCTTGTCCTTGGAGGAGATGAAGACAATTTCACTAAGATCAATGTTTGTTTAGTCTCTAAAAGTCTTAATATTGATAATCGATTAAAGATTTGTTTATAATATTTAAAGATTTGTTTATAATATTTATAAATATTGTTTTATTTAATTCAATTAAGTTTTTTTTTACCTTTTATTGAAACTTTTCAGCAACAATTTTAACAACTTTTATGGCTGTATAGTAATGCACTATGGGTGGTTTTTCCTCAATGGGTTTACTCTCTTATCTCTTCGCACAAATGTGGGTGCACTTCCTCTAGATTAAAACTACCTAGTCTATATTATTACGTATTATAAAATAATTTCAATAATAAATGTCATTTTTTTTCATAATCTACATATACATAAGATTTGAGGAGGGTGGGTTCTTTTTTTCTTGGGGAGACCCACCATGGGTTCTTTATTGCATAGTTACGCATTTGTAAATGTTACAAGCTAATGTTGGTAAAGCTAGTTTTACAATATGAAATTTTAGTGCATCTCCAAGTTTATATTAAAATAATAATCTACTAATAATTAGTATCTGGTTGATATGTTACAAGAATGAAAAATAAAATATACAATTTCTTATTTATATTTTATACGTATATATGTCCTCCCCCACCTTACTTTTAAGGGCTCTAACAAATTTAAAGTGGGGTCCAGACCTCTGACCCCCAATTTTCTATGTCCATGAAAGAAAGGTTTAAAAATAAAAAACTTGTGTGTTTATTGATAAGATATTTCTATTACCATTCTTCTTAATATTTTTATTATTTGGATTTTTATATTTTCCATCATACGTAATTACATGGCTGACGTATGGATCTTTAAAGAAAATTAAGTAACCATTGTGGCTCTCAGCCGCTGTCCTCACCCCTCTTAGCTTGGGTTATGCCAGACGCTGGGGAAATAATCTACATTCTAAGGTGTGTCTGTCGATAGTTTTATATCCAGTGTTACTCATTGAGGGTGAAATGGGNTCCAGGGGGTTCCAGACCTCTGACCCCCAATTGTATATGTACATGAAAGAAAGGTTTAAAATAAAAAACTTGTATGTCAATTGATAAGATATTTCTATTACCATTCTTCTTCTTAATATCATCATTTGGATTTTGATATTTTCCATCACAAGTAATTACATGACTGACGTATGGATCTTTTAAAGAAAATTAAGTAACCGTTGTAACTCTCAGGCGCTGTCCTCACCCCTCTTAGCTTGGGTTAAGTCAGACGCTGAGGAAATGATCTACATTCTACGGTGTGTCTGTCGATAGTTTTATCCAGAGTTACTCAATGAAGGTGAAATGGGAAGGGGGGAGGGTTGATAGGGTGGGGTGTTACCACCCATTTCTCCTCCACTCCTCTCCCCATCGAAATGTGCCTTCCTCCAGTTTGTTAAGCTCCCCTCTTATATACTCGAGTTTGAAACTGAAAGATGGTTTGCATCAAACTTCAAATAGATTCTATAACAATCTATTATTATTTATAAATACTTAAGGGACACCCCAAATAGCTTTTAGTGGCATTACATTTTCGAATATTTTCCATTTGCTTGGAATCAATCCCCTAAAAACTCCTCAAAAAGATATTTTTTTTATAAATCACCTCGCCCGACACTAATAAAGTTTCGCCAACACTCTTGGTAGTCCTCACAATAGTATTTTTTTTCATGGCGACTTACTACCCGTTTGAGTTGTACACATACATTAATTACCCTAGTGAACTAGGAATGGGGAAGTTGACATTCTAGATTAAATGTACCCACATTTGCGTATATTGAGAGTGGGGAACCCTTTTAGGGAAAAATAACCTTGTTACACCGACTAGGATTTGAACTTTAAACTTCCCACAACCAGCAATCCAGTCTAAGTGTGTGTTACCCGCCGTGTTTAACTGACATGTTGAAGATGGGGATCACAGTTCGATTCCGGTCGGGGGCACTCAGGTGGTTTTTCCTTAAATATTTTTTCCGCTCTCACACCACGAAAATACGGATGCACCTCCTCTTAATTTAACCTTCCTGATGCCTAAAGCATTAAAGTAATTAGTACATAAGCGTTGGAATCGTTTTAAGAAAAATAAAACCACCCTTAGTACATTCTATTGGGAATTGAACCCCGATCTTGTCACCAGCAATCCAGTCTAATACGAGAAAGTCGAATGAAAAATGTTTTTTTCCACTAGGTAAGAAATATAAAGAAAACCAGACTACTGATTATTTGAGCTAAACCTAAAAATAAGGTAGCAGATTTCTGCAAAGTAGTGAATGGTCTTTGATAAAAGCCGCACTCTATCCTTTCCCTTCCAAGAAATTTGACCCATGTAAACAAGAGATTAGCTCGCACCCCCTTCACTCTTTCAGAACTAAACTTGACAGATATGACAACACCGCAACTCTAGTTCGGTGTCGGCTAACCAGTCCAAATAGTTCAATATATGGACGTTTCTTAGGAGTTGCGCTGATAGCGCTTCTCAAGTTTTACAAGGTAGTCCTTCCACTGGAAGTGGAACTAACGTATTTCAAGAAATCGAGAAAGTGAAGGCGAAACTGGCCGAATATCAAAAGTCACTTCTGCTGCAATGTTTAGCCGGCCTATCGTCACCCGGGAATGCAAGGTGTTCTATGTTTCCAATTTTTCACTTTTCTGTAAAAGAGCATTGAAGTTTGACCTTGTGTATAAAACCAATGTTACTAAATGAAAACTCGAGTTTGTATCTTCTTAAATAATTATATAGTAGTCTCAATTTCACCGCAGGTGAAGCATATGCATTCTAAATAAACGTAAGCACCAAATATTTCAAATTTAACAATTTTGGAGATAGAACACTTGCATTCTCAGGCGACGCTATGTAGCCGTGCGTGAAGTCGACTTACGGTACCAGGGGGTTGATTTAGAGTTGTAATCGGATGTGTAGCCTACAATAGAATTCGGCGTCTAGTGGCGTCTGTGTGTGCGCTGTATGCATGATTTTCATAGGAAAAGTCATATCCAAGAGTTAAAGTTACTAAAACTGATTAAATATATTCATACATCAATTATTATTACTAGCACCACGTCTTACTAACCGTTCGGGTTATATGCACTTACGCTAATGTGTAATGGTAGGGTGATTGTGAGATGAAATGGAGGACCTACAGTTTAACGTGGAATCCGAGCCACGGTGGAGGCCTGGCATTCCCCACATTCACAAGATGTCTTGTCAGAGGTGAAGGAAGGGTTTGGTAATCAGATAAATCTGTGCCGGGACCGAGGATTGAACCCCGGCCGCCAGCACAGAAGTCTGACACCTTACCCCTAGACCACCAGGTCACCTTTCATACATCAAGTTATGTGACCTGCAATATTTGTAGCTTTTGCTAGATTTTTATCACTACCTTAAAAATAACACTATTAATTTTGTCAAAGGCTATCAATGTAAAAAAATCGTATTTCCTATAATGTCCTTCCTATCATATTATACTAATTGATGACCATAAGAATTATAATCCATATTTATATTTTATCTTTAAATGTAAATATGCAAAACCCTTGTACAATTAATTAATAATTAACATAGAGCCGGCCTCCAAGTCAGTTCAGGGTTATATTCCCGTGTCCAGGTGTCATATTTTAGTTTATGAATTACATATTACAAGTAATCAATCATAATTCAATGTATAGTGTCACATATCAAAATATTTCGATGGTTTATAAAATAAAAACGGATGTACTCATTGGAATTTAAACATTTTTATAAAATTAATAAGAATTTTAAACTAACCCCTAGTATATTTAAGGGGTTGTGGGGGGAAGGGGGGGAGAGTAGGGATTTGTAATTCATATGATCCACACAAAGCGTGAATTTAAAAATCGCTCGAAACCTGCAAATATAGTCCACTTTTCATAGGAAGGTCGTTTTAGAGAACACACTTTTTATGCTGCTAAAACGGATTTTTTTTTTGTTAGATAAAATCATTCCTATGAAAATTTGACTGTACCTTAGCCGTTAATGTGCTTGACCTTGACCAGGAACCCTAGACAAATGTTTTATTTTCACTCGAGGTTTATAAACTTCAGATTTCTCATCCTGCGTTATTGGATTATTTATATAAGAGATAGATCAAACAGGAAGAAATGGACATCCTTTTCTTCTCCACTTAATCATACTTATGTGCAGATATTTTTAATAACTTAAACATAAAATAATATATAAAGGTAAAAAGTAGTTTTATTGTTTCACTATAATCCCAGCCATAAGGGTAGTTTTTAGAATGTGATTTTTTCTATAGAACAGAAATGCGCTTGCACTTATACTAAACTACCCACCTCATGCCAAACTCGTGGCTTATGTGGTGAATAGCTTACATTACTAACAGTTCTTGAAATAAATATAACTTAAGTAGTTAAGTAATATGAACAAAGTTTGAAATTAAAAATATGGTTTTGTGCAGCGAGGCTTATTACACGTCCGGACTAGGATTTAGAGGAAATATAACCTCATTTGTGCAGAAGAGAGGGGAAAATAATTTTAAGAGAAAAATACTCTTCACATCAGGACAGAATTAGACCACCGCAATTACCATCACCGGCGAACCAAAGTAGATGAAATTGACGGTGCGAGAATAAAAATGGTTGATCATACAAGGTCCATGCACCGAGGTGAGCCCTTATAATATCATTTCCTACACAACATTTAAAAATATAACTGCAATAATGGATGAGGTTTAGTCTAATGCAGCATCGGTGGACTTGCGGACTAGACGCGAAACTCGTCTATGCTTGTTTCCTGATGACAAGAAGGTCAGTGTTCGAATCACGGCCGGGTTAACTGAAGATGGTTTTTCCTAAATGGTTTCTCACTCTTTTTTCAGGCAAATAAGACTAATTTTCCTTCTAAGCTCAATATTCTTCATTTTTTTTCGCCAGGCTTTACGCATATAAATTAATTATACAACGCTACTAATGTAGGTATGAGGAAGGTAGCATTTAGATAAAATGTACTCTTAATTACCTGGAGGGAAAGTAAGAGACCATTTAGAAAGAAAAAAAATCTCTCCCTGTCATCGGCAGTTCAGTCTATTGCAAGTTACACCTTTAATCATGTGACCACCGATGCGGGTATTAGTGTAATTAAAAGTGTGGATAGCCTGAACGGGCAGTAAGACGCAGTGAAAAAATGTAATGTAGCCAATAAACCGGCCATTGTGCGAGTGCTGATTAAAGTCTGTCCGCTAATTATATAGCCATGCACCTAATAAAACAACCTCTTCAATTCCTTTCTTCCCGAGACGTTGCACAGATTGCGTGCGCCTACCTAAACAATGACGAAAACCCACGTCAAGACCGGCCCCGCCTGTGGTGATTGTTTACACCGGCGTCCGCAGCGGGGGTGGATGCTATCCGCGGGCTTCTTGTATACCCGAGAATTAAAACAAGAGCGATTGTTGCTAGCCGGCCGCATCAAACACCACACAGAGTTTACAGCTAATGGATCGACGACCACTTGGCGAGGTTTGTCGTGGACTTTAAAATCTTGACAGGAGGAAAACGGAACTTACATAAGAGTTTTAGGTGTTTCTTTTTTTTAATAAACCTTTTTAAAATCTAGAATAATAGCTAGTTTCAAAATGTTGGCCGTATATAGCGTGATAATGAGGCATCGCATACCTCAAAAGGCGATATTTATTACGGGGATAGCAGCTACGAAACTTGAAAACCGCCAAAACAATACTCAATTAAAATGGAATTTTATGATACGACTTTATTCAAAACTAGGATAAAAATGATTGATTGCAGTTCAATTAGTGATGCTTAACATTGAACATTTGAATATTTTTTCCTTGCAATGGACAAAAGTAATTATGGGGGTGATAAAGCACAATTCTTGATATGTAATCGCGAATACAGCTTGTGAAACCACAGTAGAAAAGTGGTCCTATGACATGAAAAAGAGAAGATTTGTTTCATCAAGCAAGCGTGGCTTACTAAATACAAGTTTAATTCAGATTAGGAAAACCTCAAAATATGTAAGTTACCTCCAGCGTTGCAAAGGATATGATTAGGACATGAACTCAATAGAATGTATGAATAAATATTAACATCCAAAATGCCAATACGCCTCAAGAAACTTAAGAGGTTTAATTACAAATCAACACATGGTATGCAAAAATTAATACATTTAACTACATGAAACGAGCGTTGTGGTATAAGTATGATTTTGGTAGGAAGAACAGTAGAAGTTAGTTACTAAAGATACTAGAACGATTTTAATATATCCATACATCAAGTCATGTGATCTGCAGCTGTCATTTTTGATAGATATTATCAAATACTATAAAATAACACTAATAATATAAAGAAATGTTATCAATGTTGGCTGGAAATAAACATGTTCGAATTTACTCTACCGTTCTTCCAACCAAAATCAGGGTATAGCTACCACCTCTACCAGATCACATGGACTGGATCACAAGAAGTTGCAATAGTTTAAAATGAAAATGTAATCTGAATACAGTGGTGTTTATCACAGTGAAGTGATATGGATTAAAAAAAAGTCGTCTCAGTAAGCGATAAATTGTCAAATGGACGTTCAGCTCTAACGTAATATTTTAACATAAGTTGCGTTATTTAAAAATATTATTCACGCAAAAATAAAGTCGGAATATTCCAAAAGGGCTCTTTTCCATTAATAACCCTTTACAGTACAAAAAAATGTGAAAATGTAACACCACCCGCTTTGGTGGCCGCATGGTCTAGCGCGCTACTATCGCAGTAGACTAGACTACCGAAGACGGGAAATTCAAGGTTTGAATCCCGGTAGGGTGTACTGAGGGTGGTTTTTCAACAATTGTTTTCCATTCTCCCTCCAATCCTATGCAGATACACTTCCTATAAATTTAACCTTCTTAATCCTTAAAACCATTAACGCAATTAGTACACAAGAGAGTCACCCGAACGGTTATATGAGTGGTTGAATGTGAATAGCGAAAGGGAGTATAAGCTTAGACATACTAGAGAAATAGTTCCAGAAAACAGCACAGATCAATGTATTTTAAGCCGTGTGGTGTGGCCTGACCACGGTTGATACATTCTCGCTGACTGAGGCAGCCGCCTTAACCATGGTAACTTTTTTTAAACGGGATTTTAATAGGCGTACGAAACTAAACAAACTAACAGAAAAAGAAAACAACGATGGAATTTTCTAATATATATTGGGTTTGGGATTTTGCAAGAGGATTACTAATAGACTTAGCTCGGTAGTTGAGTAATCAAAATAAAAAACTACAAGAGGAAGGATAGTTTTAATAAAAGTGGCTTACATTTCTAATGAATAAAAAAAACTTTGACAGCATTTAAATAAGGCGAATTTAAATCTTTGCTCAACCGTGTCAGAAATATTTTAATGGTTCAAAACCAGGCGAGACAAAGTTTTCTTAGTCTTTCAGTGGGGATAACTAGAGAGAACTTTGATTTGGAGTTCTTATAAACCAAGAGGTTGTGTTGAAAGAATGAAAAGATAGCATGGGCATTGTTGTATTGATGCGTGCATTTACTATACACTGATTTTGGTTGGAAGAACAATAGATAAAATTCAAGCATATTTAAATGCGGCCAAATGTGATAACATTTTATCATATTATTTGTGTTATTTTATAGTTATTAATAATATTTATCAATAGTGGCAGCTGCAGGTAACTTGACTTGATGTACGGATATGTTAAAATTGTTTTAGTAACTTTAGTAACTAACTTCTACTGTTCTTCCTACAAAAATCATACTATAGTCAATGATGCGTGTGTTGTGCACAAGGGTAGTAATCTTCTAAATACACACTAATTACTATCTTAACCTAACTAAGAATACAATTAGTGTAGCTTATCCTAACTTTTGAAATGCTGAGACACAGTCTTGTATTTTTTTTTAGAACAGTGTCTCATTAACCGTTCGGGTTATAAGCCTATCTACTTATTGTGCTAATGGTTTTAGCGATTGGAAAGGTTATATTAAGAATTGTACCCGCATTTGCGTGGTGAGAGAGAGAGAGAGAGAGAGGAAATCCATTTTGTAAAAAGAACCATCAGTACACCCGACCTAGATTCGAACCTCAATTTCTCACTCTTCAGCAGTTTAGTCTACTGCAAGAGTAGCACCCCAGACCATTATTACTCCAGCTCCATCAGTAATTTAATTACATTAATTATTGGGGTAGAGATGGAAAAAGTAATATTTGAAAGAAATGCATCCACATTCGCGTGGGTTATACAGGGAAGAGGGGTGGGTGTAAGACGATACAAAATAGTAAAAACTATCCTTAATATATCTATTCGGGATTCAAACACCCCAACAAACCATACTAGACTAGCTTAACGTTTAGTCCGTGTGCCTACCAATGTGGGTGTGAATATTATTAAGAATAACTTATGGCGGTGTAGGTCTTTTAGTATCAATATATTATAAAAATAAGAGTTCATAGCAAACAAATAGCTGGCAATCTTCGTGGAAAAGGAGGTAAGGAATCCAACTAAGGATGATTACGTTCTACTTTGACTAAGCTAATTTTTGAGTCATGTAGGACTACTATGTTTAACAATTAAAATTAAATCCGAATAAAATAACAGTAGAAAAAAAAATACAGGCATGCGCAGACTTAGAGTTTAGGGCGGGGGAAGAGGGGGCTAATAGGCCTATAATGTTAGACACCTTTACTCATGACTGTACTTAATACATTAAACTAATTAATCAATAAAATTATGCCAAGCACTCAAAAACAAAGCTAGACCATATAAAATCCCACACAATTGTATCAAAAAAATTTATTGATAATGTAAAAAGTTACAATAATTTTAATTTTGAACAATATATATATATATATATATATAGTTTTTGCTGCTCCAGTCCTGAATTTCGGATTTATATTATGGTTTATTTTGAGGGGATTTCACACTGTCAGTTAAAAGGGTTCATATCGGTTAAGGAGGGGGGTGGCTGAGCCCATTACTCCACCCGCTGACACCCTCCTTGTGCGCGCACGCCTCTATCAGAACAAATTTCAAACAATATCATTCACAACGAATCAGTTAAATCTAAATTTAAATATGTATAAATGAGAACTGGTCTCACCGGTTCATCAGGGCGACCCACCACCAGCGACAGAAAGTTGTCCATCGGGTCAAAGAAAGAAGAGTCCGCGAGAGAAGATGGTGGGGTGAAAAGGGAGGGAAGGGAGGCAGCACGCAGCAACAATAAACAACAAACAGAAAGGTAGCAGCAGCAACACAGCGGCAGAGGGTCTTGCGTCCAACGCGCGAGTCTGATGAGCGGTTCCCACTGACTGCCGACACCCCTCGCGCTATCCGATCAAACAACGTGGTCCTGAGTTACCAGCGCTGACTGGCTGATTTATTCTTAGCTCCTTTCGCCCTCCCTCTTCTTTTATAACACCGAAAAATCTGCGCTCTTTCTAGAACGGTAAAAAAAACCCACTGGCCATGCATTGTGTACTGTAGTGTATGTAGAGCTAGGGTTCGCTACAATAGCTGGCTAAGCGACAAGTTACCAGCATGACTGATGAGTCATCTCTGGTAGCAGTTTGTCAAAGTGGTTTTGTTTTTACGTTTACCCTCCCTAGTACTGTTCCACCAAATGCCTGTGACTTACTGGATAGATATGGCGAATTTTAAGGAACTCCCCTCTGGAGAAAGGCCGGGAGCATCTATTTTTTGTAAGGAAAAAAAAGTCAACCCTTTTCGGTTACCTAAACCAACACCAGGAGTGCTATCCTCTCGCCTGATCTTTCCTGTTACTGAATTAGTTTTAACCTTTTATTATTGTGTTGGGAAAAAAGTTTTATCAGATTAACAAATGATAACAAAAAATTAAACGTGTTTATTAAGGTTCATAAAGGTTTTAAAAACTGATTATTAAAATTTCAATTGAAAAGATAATAAATACATTCTATATATCAATAAAAATATTATAGAAAATCAAAGAAATATTTATCAAGAAAAAGTTCGTTAATCAAGGGAGAACAAAATGGTGTCTCTTAAAATAAAAAATGTCAAAAATTATTTATTACTCGCTTGTACACCCTTAATATTACCGAAACTCAATATAATTTATAGCGTGTTCCCCTAAAATGTTAAAGAGTCCCTGGTTCGATACCATGAATGGCCTACAATTTTTATCATTGGTGAAATTGGGGCTTTTTCTTTTCGCATATATGAATTAACGGACGGTACATTGAGTTTTGTGTATGTTCTAGAATTAAGCTAGTTTGTAAGTAATGTTTTGGTATCAGAAAGTTCACGTTAAATATAGCCCCCTTCCACCAAACATAAATAAAATAAATCTTCGAAGACTAAAGTAACGCGAGTCGAAATTAACATGAACACCACTTCCTTACAATTCATAGCTTTAAATGATCTTTAACTATATCTGACTAACCGAAGTTAATATATTCTGGGAAATGCAGGTCCGCTTGCTTCAAATTACCGTCTCCTCCGTATCTTTTTAGATTAGTCATTAATAGTCTTTGATACAAACGTATGTTTATTGTTGAATTAAACAGAAAAAAACTTATGTAATATTTTTGTTCTGCTTTCGACTAGAATGGCCGGGGTTCAATTCCAGCTAGGTGCACGCTTCTTCCTTTCTCTCTTTACAGTGCGAATGTGGGGCCATTCTTGATCTGACCTAAAATGACCTGCAAATTTGAATGAACGATCAATGGGCCTAAATGATCTGGGATACAGGGGGAATACTAACCCTAAACAGCTCTTTTGAGGTGAATTCTAAACCAAAGGGTCTCCGAATTATTTACAAATAGATTATTGCTAAAATGTATCTTAATAAACAGATTTATTTTAATTTAATGACGATATTAATTAACTACTTGTCCAGACTGTGCGCATATTTATTCTAATGGAAGAGGAAGATATAATATAACTGAAGTGTAGCAGCATTTCCGTGGGAGGTTTGAAAAACCATTTAGGGAAAAATATCTCAATACACTTAGGGCTTAGCCTAGATTAACTATATAAAGTTATGCCTTTCCTTTAGTCAAATTTTCTAAAAATAGAACAGTTTTACTCGATATTTAACGAACTCTGCCTGTAACAAGCAAATATCTCACCAATAAACCACTACATATCAAATCTATCAACATAATTTCTTACAAATGAATATTTGAAGCACCTCTTAGAAAACCCAAACTTCTTTTGCGGTCATAATGGTAGCATTTTGGCATATAAGTAAGTAGTGTAATTTTATATATTAATAATATCTGTCAAAAGTGACAACTATAGATAGCATACATAACAATGACATTATCAACACGTGAAAGTATATCCAGTAGCTTTATATAGCTGTCAAGATGTTAGTCCGTAGGAAAAATTTAAGGTATAGCAGAGCGGCAATATAAATATATAATAATTTTCTTACGAACCAATATATGATAACTAAAAAAAAAGGTAGCTGGATCTACTTTCACTTATTCATATGTCAAATTATGTTATCTACAGCGGTCACTTTTGCCAGATAATACCTATAAAATAACACTACTAGTAAGTAAAATGTTAGCATCAATGACAGCAAAAAAAAAAAGTATTTTCTTAAAGGTTCTCCAGAATGTTCATTCGTAAGAAAATCAAGGTGTAAATATCGCGCGACAGCCGTGCTACTATTTCGGTGGTGCTATGTACACGCGTGGAAACACTCATTTAAAATAACGTTAATATAGATGTGAAATCAATAATTTTAATATTTTTTATTAATTAAATATATTTAAATGGAACAAATTCAATCGAGAAAGTCCAAATTTAATGATTCCTAAGGACGTTAACATCAAAAACATTATCGAATAAGTTACAATAAAGAAATAACATCGATCCAGTTCTCTACTCACACCTAGGTCAACTACAGCGCTTGGTGGTTGAACCACTAATGTAAGGTCTGCTGTAGACCAGATGTTAGTTATTCAATATTATCATCAAAACCTTAAAGAATACATTCCCTTCCTTTGAGATTAAATGCTCTGAACATTTTGCCGAAAAATGTTAATTTCTCGCTTCCGTAATTTATTTGTATTTAATATGAAATTCCCTCCTCCCATCTCAAACGTTGCCGAACAAAGATTTAAATAATAGGCTCTAGGTGTCACCTTCCATAACCACCTCCTTCACCTATTTAGAAGGTCACAAGCCTCCATTGCTCAAAATATACCGTAGCTTTTTCCGCTTGAAAATGTGGAAAATGATCATCGCTGGCCAGCGTAGCTACAACAGCCTCGCTGCTAAAATTGCTCGTGAAAATGTGTTCTAATAACATTTGAGCACTTTCCCTAATTGTGGTTCACGTACAAACAGGGGTACGCAACATCCCACTATGTTTATTAGGCAAAACATATTATATGATAATAATAGATAATAGTAAACAAATTAACGGCGATTTTAAATTAATGACATGGATTTTTTTTTTTTAATTTTATATGCGTTTTCACCTCTTGTCACGGTTTTGTTTGGCTTAAATTCAAAGCTTTAAAAATTGTATAGCAACCGTCTACACTTTACAAGATAGTAGATATATATTTATATTTTATGGTGAGTTGGAAAGGGTACATTGGTTAGAGCAGGGGTAGGCAACCTTTTAGTAGTGTTGTGTCAAGGAAATATTGCAAATTCGCTCAGCGTGCCAACAGCCAACCAAAATAAGCCCAACCAAATAATTTATATTTTTACAGTATTCAACTAGTACAACTATTCAAACAAATTTAAGTTGATCTTGTAAAATTTAAATGTGACAGCGTGTTTCTAAATCGAATACATTAAATAACAATTATTTCTTGGATATTTAATATTTTAATATTAATCAGATAAATAAGAATAAATACAAAGGTTATAAATGTGTTTTGTAAGATTTTAAGTTCTTAAGACATTATATTGAAATCGTGAAACAAAACAAATGAATCACTGAAACATAAAACAACTTATTAAAATGATTACTCACATCAATGGTTTAACCTAAAAATAAAGGTGTTATTTTATTGTTATCCAAATCGCTAGGCGTACCATTGAATACCGTTCCGCCTACCACTCTTGGCACGCATGCCGTAGTTTGCCGACCCCTGGGATGGGAGGTGCTTGATTGGCCAAAATTTGAGAAAAATCGCATTAGAGCGTAGAAAAAAATGAAACAAGAATAATTTAAAGCGGTTTAAAGAATATTATTTCTGTGTGGCTGTTATGGAAAATAAGTCGTTTTAACTAAGAATCTGCCGGATTGCTGACATGTTCGGAGTGAGGCGCTTTTTGCAGAGGAATAGGTCAAGCCCGATACATCAACACGCACTTCGACTTTTGTTTGATGCCTTGAACACAAGGGTCGTGTGTTTATAAAACAACTAGAACTGTTTCCTGGTTATAAATACGGAGGTGTTTGCGCGCCCCAAGGATTACTTTATAGTATAGGCCTCCCCGAAGTTGACGTGAAAAAAAAACGCTGGAGAAATAATAAACAAACGGAAATGTTTTGTCTCCACAAGCGTATATTCTTTCCTGAGAGATGACGTTTCGATTCACACAAATGCTAGGCATGGTAATCATAATATGGTTCCAGACCCTTTGAATAACGCGCGCGGGGATAGAGGCTTGGGGGGAGGGGAGGGGGGAGAGTCGGAGACTACAGCCGGTCTGATGGATTTTGTTCAAACTTGATATTTATATCTATTTTTATTATTATTTAGCACCGCGTATTACTATCCGTTGGGGTGATACGCTTTAATTACTAATTACGCTAATGGATTAGGCATTAGGAAGGTTGAATTAGAGGAAGTAAACCCGCATTTGCGTGGAAGGAGAGTGGAGAACCGTTTAGGGAAAACCACCCCTAGTTCACCCGACTGAGAGTCGAACCTCAATCTCCCCGTCCTCAGCAGTCGAGCTTAACACGACTAGCGCGTTAGACAACTACGCCACCGAGGCGGGTTGATATTTATATAATCATACCTAGAGGTAAAATCCTGATTTTTATTCTAGCCTTAAAATTAAGTGTATAGTTTGTTTGCCAATACCTGCTCCGGTGGTTGAATGGTCTCAGGCGTCACTCTCGTACTAGACTAGGCTGTCGATGACGGGGAGATGGTTCGAATCTCAGTTGGATGTACTGAGAGTGGTTTTTCAAAATGGTTTTCTACTGAAATCCAGGTAAACTTCCTCTTAATTCAACCTTCCTCATACCTAGTTAATTAGCGTATTTAGTGCACATGCGCATAACCTGAACAAGGAGTAAAACGCGGTGCTAAAAAAAAGTTTATCGATTTTTAAATTTTTTAAATAATTCTAATATGGCTTTAACGATTTTGTTCGATTTTAGTATCAAAGGCGTGTTTAACATGTTAGATGAGAATGTATTTTTATTTTTATAAATATAATAATTTGAGGTCAAACTACATGTATAAAGAATTGAAGTGAGGGGTGGTTTATGGAAAGTGCACCCGCATTTGCGTGACCATAAGGATGATAAAGCGAATTATAAATCTCATGTGAAAATCCACCCAATCCACGTCGGTAAACACGCGGTCTAGCCATCAAGCTCACCTGTTTTGCCGGTGATGGGGAAATCGGATCCAGGGCCAGTTTCATAATCATGAGTCACACGTCATGACAACACCTACCTAAACCAGAATGGAATGGGCCAGTTTCCTATGCGAGAACGGCCCATTCCATTCGAGTTTAGGTAGGTGTCGTCATGTACTTAGTGTAGCACCGCACTTGAGACGTACTAAATTTGACTATGAAACTGGCTCTTAGTATACCTCAAGTGCAGCGTTACACTAAATACAAGACTACATCTACCTGAACTCAAATGGGCCCGTTTCGCATGTAACGAGTTACAAGTTAATGTTATATCAAATGGGCCGGCACTCACTCGCCACCCGTGATGAACTCCAACACAAGAGCACGAGCTCTAACCTTCACTCTCCAACCGGCACAACTGACTGAGCGGAGCTTTCGACCAAGTGACTGCGCAGGACTCGATCCGCGGCTGTCCGGAAAAGAATAAGGTTCCAAGCGGCCAGACGAAGTTATCACTTCCGCCGCTAGGACCATCTGGAATAATCTACCTGTTGCCGGATCTATTCTCTGATGTCATGTTTGTTCTATCGGCTTACCCTCTCCTTCCCTTGCCCCTTCTCTCTGGGGGTACAATAATGAGTATATATTGGGACGCGGGTTTTCAATGGTCACTTATTATACCGCCGACTGACCTAGGTGAGGATGGCGACGGGGGAGCTGAATTGTATCCACTCTGAATGGCAGCCATTCAACATTTCTTAAACAAGCACCACAAATAAAAAGTCTGATTTGTATCCATTATCATAATACCCACAAAATCCTGAATTGTATCCATTT
>CABEEJ010002032.1:0-13327 GCA_901482245.1 Timema douglasi
AGGGGGTGCTTTCTCTCTACACGAGGGTGCCCTTGGGATGGATGAGGCAGGGGTGAGGCTGTGTTGAAATGCGCAATAAATCATCTCGTCAGTCATCGGGTGACAGCTCCCAGACCACACACGTTGACATCTCTGACAGTTTAAGGCGCTACAATAGTCGAGCAGAAACTATTAAGGGGGGCTGCTTATGTAGCCAAGATACATATTTTTTAAATTTAAATTATAACACCACGTCTTACTACCTGTTCGGGTTATACGCTAATGTGTTAGAAATTGGGAAGGTTGAATTTTAGAGTAAGTGAACCCGTATTTGTGTGGAGAAATGGTGGAAACCCATTTAGGGAAAAAAAACCCACCTCCGGTTCACCCGACTGAGATTCGAACCTCGATCTCACCATCCACAGCAGTCTAGCCTAGCTTAACACTAACCTAGCGCGTTAGCTAACTAACACCACTGAGGTGGGTTGTAGCCGAGATAAAACCAATCAGATGTTGTGCTTAGGTTAAATATTTATCGAACTTTTAATGGTACTAAGTTTTGGTATTTATTGAAATAATTAATACAAAACTATTTTCTATGGCCCGATAAATATGTAGCAGCGTGTTTCAACCGGCAGGCCGCAGAAGTTTAAGAGAAGATAAAAAAGAAGCAAAAAATAATATGTTGAAGGTAAAATAAATATTTTAAAATCCATGGTCAACAATATTTTTTTTAAATAGTAGTTATTACTCTAGCTATTAGTTTTTAATCACAATCTTAGTACTCATCTCGTAGCAGACTAAACTGCCGATGATGGGGAGATCGGGGTTCGCTTCCCGGTCAGGTCTACTGAGGGTTTTTTTCCTAAATGTTTTGCCACTTTCTTTTCCAGCAACCTCTGAAATGCTTCTTTCCTCATTCCTTCCTCATTCCTACCTCATTAGAGTAAATATATATGCGTATAACCTGAGCGGGTAGTAAGACGCTGTTATAGAAAAAAAATTAAATGAGATTTAATACTGGTGTTTCCATCCATAGCCAGTTCACGCTAATGTTGATGCATTTCCTCTAATCTAGGCCCTTCCTATCCCTACTCAACAAATTAAGACGTTAAGAAAATGATAGTACCAACATTTGCCGAAAGAGGGCAATGTGGTCAGCTTTGACCAATAATCTCAGTTTTCTAAACTGTAGCTGCCATTTCTTTAATCAAGTCGCTCCTCACTTGTCCTCATGAGGTTGAGTTTGACCTCGTTCCAAACCAACTGCTTCAGTAGGAGCCGGGGATCAAATCCAAGACCTCTGGATCTGTAGCCAGAAACTCTGACCACTAGACTACATACACTAGCCCAGGACCTCTGTATACAGGAACGCTGACCACTAGACTACAGAGACTAGCCCAGGACCTCCGTAGCCAGTAACTCTGACCACTAGACTAGAGAAACTAACCCAGGACCTCTGTAGCCAGGAACTCTGACCACTAGACTACAGACACTAGCCCAGGACCTCTGTATCCAGGAACTCTGATCACTAGACTACAGACACTAGCCCAGGACCTCTGTATACAGGAACTCTGACCACCAGACTACAGAGAATAACCCAGGACCTCTGTATACAGGAACTCTGACCACTAGACTACAGAGACTAACCCAGGAACTCTGACCACTAGACTACAGAGACTAGCCCAGGACCTCTGTAGCCAGAAACTCTGACCACTAGACTACAGACACTATCCCAGGACCTTTGTAGCCAGGAACTCTGACCACTAGACTACAGAGACTAGCCCAGGACCTCGGTATACAGGAACTCTGTCTACTAGACTACAGACACTAGCCCAGGACCTCTGTAGCCAGGAACTCTGACCACTAGACTACAGAGACTAACCCAGGACCTCTGTATCCAAGAACTCTGACCACTAGACTACAGAGACTGACCCAGGACCTCTGTATACAGGAACTCTGACCACTAGACTACAGAGACTGACCCAGGACCTCTGTATACAGGAACTCTGACCACTAGACTACAGAGATTGACCCAGGACCTCTGTATACAGGAACTCTGACCACTAGACTACAGAGTCTGACCCAGGACCTCTGTATACAGGAACTCTGACCACTAGACTACAGAGTCTGACCCAGGACCTTTGTATACAGGAACTCTGACCACTAGACTACAAAGACGGTATTTCTACAAATAAAGCAACATAATTAATAAAGTACTGTTATCCAGTATAATCTGTGCGAACTACAGAACTTAGTTGAACAAGATAGTACAACCATTAATACAGTTTTTTTAAAAACAATACTGGCTCTGAAACTATTATCTGTTGTTTTTAGTTCACAGATGGTGCTAGTGTCATGACAAGATCGTAAATCTTGTAAAAATCGCAAGGTGAAGCCAGCAAATGGAACAGTAACTAGTTCTTCAATAACAAAAATAACATGTTTTCTAGAGAAAAAAAAAGTTTCTATTATTAAAGTTGGTCTTATGACTCATAAAAATAATGGTGTTTTGGTCTGTTACACAAACATTGTAGGTGTTCTCGGTGGCATGTCTTAACACAACTTGGAGGAAATTACTCAAAAATGATGTTCATACAGGTCCATGTATAGTGTTACTTTTTAATCTGTTCGTGTGCGCATATTTCTATTGGTTAAATTTGTGAGAGTTAAAATGTTGACGGGCAGCTTTGGCGTGAGAATACTAATATTAATATTTATTTTAATAATTTATTACTATAAATAAAATAAAGTAACTTAAGTTTGTGTATGGAATGTTATCCGAAAATAATATTATTAGAATAATGGTGTTAGAAATATTAAAAGAATATATATATATATATGTATTATTTATTATTTAGCACTGTGTCTTACTAACCGTTCGGGTTATACGCTTAAGTACTAATTACGCTAACGGGTTAGGAATTGGGAAGGTTGAATTTAAAGGAAGTGAGCCCGCATTTGCGTGGAGGGGAGTGGAAAACTCTTAAGGAAAAACCACCCCAGTTCATCCGAGCGAGATTCGAACCTCGATATCTCCGCCCCCAGCAGTTTATCTCAACACGAAACTAACGCGTTGGCTAGCTACGCCACCGAGGCGGGTGTTATATACTCGTATATAAAACCAAACAAAATTCTTTTAACATTTCAGATAAAATTATCTCTATCACCAGCCTCATACCTTTTATTTTAACAATTTAACCCTGACAGATTATTAATTAACTAACCTAAAGTGGTTTATCGATAGACATAACTTTGCGGAGAGTTGGTGTCAATGTATGTTAACAGAATTACATGACCTGTATCGATGGAAATAGCTTTTGAACAACTAAATAAAAACCAAACGTTGGAGGTTGCACGATCTAAGGCGTCACTATCACCATAGATTGTATTGCCATTGGCATGGAGGTTGAGGTTTGAATCTCGTCTGTGTCTACAACAGGTTGTTTTACTAAAATGCACTAAAGACTACAGACCTAGCTGTTCTAAACTATACCTGTCTCGTTCCTAAGCTCGGTAATTAAATGCAGATATTCCGGACGCCTGGTAAGATGTGGTAAAATCAACTGGTCAGAAGAATCTACAACAGGAATGACAAACTCGCGGCTCAGCCCGGTCTTCAGTCCTAATGATGAACCATCATGCAATGCGAGTGAACCTATTACTTTTATAAACAAAATCTAGGAAATACAACATATTGAAATGTGATATTTAGGATTTTTTTTAAATATATAATATTTAGCACCGCGTCTTACTACCCGTTCGGGTTATACGCTATAAGTACTAATTACTCTAATGGATTAGGAATGGGGAAGGTTGAATTAGAGGAAGTGTATCCGAATTTGCGTGGAGGGAGAGTGGAAAACCGTTTAGGAAAAACCGCCCCCAGTTCACCCGACCGAGATTCGAACCTCTATCTACCCGTCCTCAGCAGTCTAGCTCAACACGACAAGCGCGTTAGCCAACTACGCCACTGAGGCGGTTTNAATTTGAAAATTCTAAAATATCAGGTTGAAGGGCCAAATCCTCTATTATTTACGATAAGGATCGATTCCCAAAATGGATGAGTTTGTTGTTTAAATAAATATGTGCAATGTTTGGCAGCGCGCACGATCTATTAAAATCCTCCGTAATCCCTAAAACTATCAACGTAATTAGTACATAGCATATAACCCGAACGGGTAGTAAGACATGGTGCTAAAACAAAAAATGATGTATTTATTTTTTTCGCAAATGTTCGCACCACAGAAAGCCAACCCTAATGAGCGGGTCAGATAACACGACTCATTAATCAACGGCAGTGTTTTTCGGCATCCTGCAACCTCGTCGAGACCGCGGCACACATGTGCCCCATATGTAGCTAAGATTGTTCCACACACACTCGGGCTGGAGACGGCAGGAAACTACACACGCTCTTCGCGGGGAAATTATACCTTTTAGAGCGTCATCTTGCCACTGGGACATTTTGTAACTGCCTCTTTAAGGCTCGGTTTCGATTCAGGCGTGACGTATTGCAGCGCCCACTTTTAGAGACTCGCGTTTTCAACAAACACGTGGGAAAGTTATCATTCTCACGTGTTTTTACATTTCACCAAATAAAACTAATACATATATGCTAAATTTTCATTTTTCAGATGAATATTTATATTTTAAAACGAAATGTATGTTTACTAAGCAATATTTTATGTATTATTATTATTATTATTAGCACCGCGTCTTACTACCCGTTCGGGTTATACGCAAGCGCGTCTTAATACCCGTTCGGGTTATACGCACTTACGCTAATGTGTAATGGTAGGGTGATTGTGAGATGAAATGGAGGACCTACAGTTTAACGTGGAATCCGAACCACGGTGGAGGCCTGGCATTCCCCACATTCACAAGTTGTGATTAATACACGTCTTGTCAGAGGTGAAGGAAGGGTTTGGTAATCAGGTAAATCTGTGCCGGGACCGAGGATTGAACCCCGGCCGCCAGCACAGAAGTCCGACACCTTACCCCTAGACCGCCAGGTCACCGATATTTTATGTAAATAATATTTTCAATAAGCATTCAGTTTGATTTTAAAAATAGTTTCTTAATTTCCTTGCGAAATTACAGCAGTGGAAATATTTTTGAAACCATGGACGCCAATCTTTACAAGAACCCTAATTTTTAAGAGCTCGTCTCACCCATCGGATAGCCCCTAATTTAGGAAGGTTATTCATCTCAAAACAAGCGTCTCAAAATGGTGTAATTTTCTGTGTTTTACTTCATTAAATAATGTAATTGAAGCCCGTGAAACTTTTTTTTTTATCACATTTTAAAAACCATGACATGGTTAAAACTTAGGTATTTTAAAATGCTACACAGAACCAAAACCTATTATGTATCATGGACCTACTGAAAGCACGTGAAACGGGGGGGTAAGCAAAACTTAAAGATCAACACAGGATTCCTAAAAATGTAGTTAAAGATCAGAACTTGAGTTCATAGAAACATAGTTAAGGATCAAAACAGGCTTCATCCAAACCTAGTTTATTATTAAAGTGGGTCTCATGGAAACATGGTGAAATATCAAAAGACATTTCCTAGAAACAGAGGTATGTTTCGTAAATAGTTCATAGAAGCATAGTTAAAGGTCAAATCAAATCTCTTTGAAACATAGTTAAATATCACAACATTAGAACAGGGTCCATAGAAACATCTAAAGCTTAATACAAGGTTCATAAATATATAGTTAAATACAAATACCGATAATATCGCAGTACGATTGATATAAACACATACGAACGGTGATTTCTAGTATCTTCTTAGGTAAATGCCGGTACAGTTGTTATTAATTAGCCTCCTCGCTGTTTACCCAGTGTATCAAGTTACTAATAGCCTAGTGTTTAAACGTGGCGCTAAATAACAACAATAATTCGTTGCCCTCCCTTCTCAGAGGGGTTTAGCGTCGTCTCTCGCCTCAATGTAGGCAACGTGCAGCACCAGTGGTCCAAGCCCACAAAGTTAATCCCACGGCCGCTTTATGCGCTACTGATAAATCCGCACTGGAACCGACCGACCGAACACCGCATTTATCCAGTAGATAGATAGTTTACCATCACACTAACCAGAGGTCGGGGCAAGCTTTTGGTATTACTTGCTCTAACAACTATGTTTTAGGGCAAATTATACAGATGGATAACGTGCGGTGTCTATCCTGCGTTACTGAATAGTTTTCTTATTATTTATACACGCACACGCGGGAACGTTTCCACAAAATCACTACCCTACTCATATATATCCATTACGCTACTATAAAGCCACACGGCTGACTCACTCACTGACATTGTTTACCCACTTCCAGATGAGTTAAAAGCTTGAAATTTGGCAAATTTATAGCTTATAGCTGTAACCGAAGGGAAAATTCTAAAAAGTTAAAAAATTTAATTTTTTACCCCCGAAAAGAATTCAAAATGTCGGAGCAACTTTAAAGTCGATGCGGACCTTTCTTTGGAGGTCTCTTGTGGCCAAACGGTAAGACCTATCAAAAAAGCGGCCCTGGAATTACATTAGCTTACATCCACTTGCAAATAAAGCTCACTGGAGGTTTGGGGGCGGAGCCCCCAACAAACAAAGCGAGTTCACTTTATTTACACGCGTGGGCCGAGCGTGTGTTTAAAAGCAGAGCAGAAACTATAAGTTATTATTTCTGTTATGCTTAATATCTATCTTGATGCGACATATGGGAAGGTGATTATTATACAGAAAGAACGAGAAGGGACACCTTCTAGGAAATGAATCAACCTTCTTATGAAGAGAAGATAAAAAAAAGTATGTACACAATTGTATGTGTACACTTGCTTGGGTATCGAACAACGGACACCCGTATTAGAGTCCAGTAATTTTCCACGGCGTACAACCGATATTTGAGCCCAATAATAAACTTGATGGACGGGATCGAATACCTTATAAATGATGTGAATATATTGGTGACCTGGCGGTCTAGGGTTAAGGTGTCAGACTTCTATGCTGACGGCCGGGGTTCAATCCTCGGTCCCGGCACAGATTTATCTGATTACCAAACCCTTCCTTCACCTCTGACAAGACATCTTGTGGATGTGGGGAATGCCAGGCCTTCACCGTGGTTCAGATCCCACGTTAAACTGTAGGTCCTCCATTTCATCTCACAATCACCCTACCAATACACATTAGTGTAAGTGCGTATAACCCGAACGGGTAGTAAGACGCGGTGCTAATAATAATAATAATGATCACATCATTATATTATTATTATTGGATTTTGATGTGGCTTGCTTGTGTTTCAAAGTTCAGTTGAGACGGAGAGAATACATTTTAAGATAATTGAAACAATATTTCGATAATTTATATATTTTCATTGGTAATTCAGAAAATCGTTTGAGGAATTAACATTAACGGGTTTATATTATTAAGGATCACCAAAGGAAATACCCATCCTAATATTCCGTACCCAGTGCCCAGAACAAAAATAAACACTGTAGCCTCCCAGTGCAAATAGTCCATCACCCTTTTCATAAATATTGACATGCAAAATAAATACCTTCACCAAAAAGGACACAGTCATATAAATATCCGCGGATGTTTCATGTCATGTGTGGATGGATCTCCGGTCAATATTAAACCTCAACATGACGTACTTTTAAAGTCGTTATTTCGTTCTGTGTGGACTAGAGTGGACTAATGGCTAATTAATTACCGAGGACCAAATTGCGATAAGTTGAAGGGATGAAATTATATTCTACAGGGTCTCACTATTACAATGAGTACTAAGGTAGGTTTATTTCATTCTTATTTTTAATATCAAAGCCACATCACAATTTTCACAGCAGTATTATTTAGAAAATACACACATGATTTTCGTGCTAACATAATTGATAATATTTTAGTTTTTAGTGTTTTAATAAGCGTTGTTAGGGTGGGATAGATTTGGGTTATACGCACTTACGCTAATGTGTACTGGTAGGGTGATTGTGAGATGAAATGGAGGACCTACAGTTTAACGTGGGATCCGAACCACGGTGGAGGCCTGGCATTCCCCACATTCACAAGATGTCTTGTCAGAGGTGAAGGAAGGGTTTGGTAATCAGATAAATCTGTGCCGGGACCGAGGATTGAGCCCCGGACCCGCAGCACAGAAGTCTGACACCTTACCCCTAGACCTCCAGGTCACCTAGGGTGGGATAGAAGGTGGCGCAATAAAAACCAGTATTTTTGCAGTTTTTATGGCAAAACATTTTTTTTTGCCAAAATAAATAAAATATTGCTTTAGTACAGATAACTTAAGAGTTTAATTTCTTCACATGGTGATATCAACAGTTGTTGAACATATGTGGTTTTCATGGTGACGTTATCTAACAAACTTTTTAAATGGAGAGAAAAAGTTGTCATTAAATGATATAACACTCTAGACAGATATTTAACAACTGTTTACTGCGTATAACCCGAACGGGTAGGAAAACGCGGTGCTAATAATAATAATAGCTGTTCATATCACCAGGGGAAGAAAATTAAACTCTGTAATTGTACTGGAGCAATATTTTTTCAAAAAAAAAAAATTGCCATAAAAACTGAAAAACCCTAGATTTTTGTTGCGTCCCCTTCCATGGCACCTTAATATCTATGCAAAGTGTGGATTCCATGATCTGACTTAAATGTAGAGCTATTAACTTTTCAAGCTGCCCTAGGATATCATGGTTCATAGAATTAATATTATTTTTCAATCTGCTAAATATTTAAGGTGATTGGCCCATTTTATTTGGTGAGGAAACGCAGAGCCGTGGGAACAGACGGTTATCTTCAAGAATGATTGTTTTGCAATGTTCTTTTCTGAAACTGTTTGGTCAAGAGTAGAAACATGTTGATTAAGTTATACTTTTTACAAACACTTCTCCGATATAATTTTAACAGTGTTCAAATATCCATAATATTGACATTTTTCAATAGAAAACTGCCGGCTTCATATAAAAAAATAAGAAAATGTAACACCTAATAAACATCGATACATTATCTTAGAAGGGGTGTTGAAAATATTAACATAAACATGTCACTCGTTCTCGAGAAAACTGGTATTTCCAAACGTATGATATTTCCGTAAGACCTGTCTGGTAGCTAGCGCAATACGGTTTCCATGATTCATCTGTTCTTGTTGGCGCGGAAGGATACTTAGGTCGGTTGTGAAGCCACGCCAAGCCTTTAACCCTCTCGTCCACCATCCCACAAAATAGGTCTTAGACTTGCACTCGACAGGGCTAAGGGCCTTAAGTATATCATAAACTAGTATATATAGACTAGTGTCCCTCACATCTGATCCACTTGGATGCTATGGTTTGATTCATGGTGCAACAAAAAATTATATCAAAGTTACATAAAATGAAACATAGTTTTTTGGACATTGTGTTTTATTACCTGTTCAGGTTATACGCAAATTACGCTACGCTACTGAGTTAGGGATGAGGAAGGTTGAATTTAGAGGAAGTGTACCATCAATCTTTGTGGAAGAGGAGAGGAAAACAATTTTGGAAAAAAAATTACCATAAGTATACCCAACCGAGATTCAAACCTCGATCTCACTGTGTTCAGTAGTCTAGTCTAACACGAGAGTGACGCCTTAGACAATGCTGCCACCGAAAGGGGTGGCTTTTACTTGAGTGTAAATTATTGTGTTTGCCACCAAAATGTTAAATAGACTTAAATACTAATTTCATCCTTAATCTTTAGGAAAACTTACTATTTATTTATATAAACTTCACATAGGAGACAATCGAATAATATTAATATCCCCTCGGAAAAAGTTTAGTAATCTATAATTAAATACCAGTATGTGTAATTGTGCGTGTGTTGACAGGTATCCGAACCCCCAAAACGTTGACCTAACTTTGAACATTTCCACAAAAAGAGACGTCTATAGACTTATTTCAAATAAATAATCTGTACACACAAATCTCCCTAGAACTGACAGCCCAGAGTTACGATCCATTTGACAAATCACCTAGAGTCAATCTAGGTTAACTCACTGAGCACCATTAAGGGGGGCACATACATTCCTGGCCACGGCGTCTTGGGAGATAACTGTTTCAATCTTGGAAAAGTCCCATAAAGGCTCGTTGGTTAGATTCAAATGCTTGGAGCTCATATATTAATCAGGGCATAATTTCAAGATTTATTGTGGAATAATCTATCCAGAATTATATTTGACAACACATTGTTTTGGAATATTATGAAATGTAATTTATTTTAGTTCTTTATAGACTAAAATTCCGTAAAGATTTAAAATAAATTATTATTTCAGATCCACGTCTAATATTTCTTAGAAAAATAGCACTCATTACTGGGAAAACAAGTATTTAATATTATTCAGTTTAATGACACCTACATCAGCACTCAAATTTATTTAGTAAACACTTTGTTTGTCTTTTAAATTATTTTTTTGTGTTAAAAGAAAACAAGTAAAATGAATAAACGTCAATATTATTAATTTTATGAATATTGATTAATTTTTTCTTATTTCAACAAAACAAACTCACAAAAGGAAATAAAATCAAAAGGCCATTAAATAAGGGTGGAATTTTTTTTCTTCAAATTATAGCAAAAATATTGTGAATATTTTAGGTCACAAATCAAATGTTGTCGTTTTCTGATTTGAGATTAGTTCCTTTTTGCTCTGAATCAGTTTGTTTTTTGCTGACAGCTCTTTCCAACTCGACGATGTGAGTATTGCATTGCACTTCACTTGTTTTTTGTTTACCATTGAGCGGAGTTTGTTTAGTGACATTGAAAAGGGGTTTGGTTGAGGGGAGAGGGAAAAGGGGGGGGGGGGTNCTCTGAAAGAAACCACACCAGGTTTTGGATTGAAATTTACCGAGCTGGGATTCAGGAAATAGCGTCAAATGAAACAACATTTAAACGTGACGAACTTAACTTGTAGTTTTTAAAAGTAGGGTAGCATGGACCACACGGCAATTCCCGTATTAATTGGATTCAACGTATCGGGTCACCAAGAGGGGTGGGGGGGGGGTGGGGGGGGGCGGGGTTACAACCATGACGGACCTTAAACTGGGAGTTTAGAGGATCAAAGAAAAAGTCTGCATCCTTGCAGTTTTTATAACAAAACAATTCTCCAGTAGGAACTAAGAGTTTAGTTTTCTTCACCTGGTGATATCAACAGTTGTTGAATATCTGCCAAGGGTGTCCTGTAATTTAATGACAACTTTTTCTCTTAATTTAAAATGTTTGTCATCTAATGTCACTATTCTCTTGACAGATATTCAACAACTGTTGATATATTCATGTGAATAAAATTAAACTTCTAGTTTTTGCTGGAGAATTATTTTATTTATTTTAACCAAAAAAAGTGTTGATATAAAAATTGACAAAACACTGCCCCGAACTCGTGTCCCCCACGTCCCCACCCTAACATAAAGACCACAGAAGCTTTACCCTGACCATGATAGAAAGAGCAGTATATGGCAGTTATTAAAAATACTAAAACAACAATTTTAATATATTCACACATCAAGTTATGTCACTCTTGATAGATATTACCAACCTCTATAAAATAACACAAATAATATTGACCACAAGGAAATATGTTTGAATTTTCTAAAAATTCTTCTTGCGTTCAAATTCGGGCTGTTGAACAATTGATATCATCATTACGTTTAGCCCTGAAGCCATTTCAGCTAATTAATCGATGATAAAAATATACCAATAGACGATTAAACGGGACGGTTTTAAACATAATGTCATCGTATTTCTTAAAAAATTGCGTATTGAGTGTGCCCCCAGATTTACTCACTAGAACTCTCGATTATAATAGTAATAACAATAGCTTGGAGTCACTGTGGTAGCCCAAATCAAATTGGCCCACTAGGAAATCACCCGGTGTCCCGGGGGGTCTAGTCCACCCATAGAATCGGGGGCGGGGGTTCGAGGGCTAGTTAGGGTAAGCCCGAGCACTCCATACAATTAACAAGGCGGAAAAAAACGTTGGATTACACTTTTTATTAGTTTTAAAAACGCTAATGGTTTTAGGGATTATGAAGGTTATATTTAGAGGAAGTGTGCCTGCATTTGCGTGGAGAGAGAGAGTGAAAAAATCATTTATGATAACCCACCCTCAGTACACCCAGCCGAGATTCGAACCTTTATCTCCCCATCATCGGCAGTCTAGTATAACACGAGAGTAACCATTTAGACCATGCAGATAATATCAACTAAAACGATTAGTAGAAAGTGCACCAGCATTAGTATGAAAAGGGGTTGAATAAATACATTAACACGTCACATTCTATTACCCCTCTGTTAGCGGTTATCAGATTAAATATGAAGTTGTTGTCATACATTCGTGGCGATTGTTTTGTTCGGATGTCCTTGAAGTCACATACCCACGTCAGCCTCAAGAGGGTACGAGGATATTATAAGAAGATCTTAACGAGAAGCCAACCCGTAGAAGTTGAATGGAAAACAAAGTTCTAACATGTTGAATATAGCCCTCTGAATTGGAGTAAAGAAATTAATCAATGTTGTTATTTGAGCGAGGTTTGTACGAAACGCATACCTACAGTAGCCCCGTGGCTTCTTTGGTGCTGACTGACAGCTCACACTTGACTTCTGACCCTCAACATTTAGGTATATACCTAAATTTTGACTGTCAGAAGTGATGGCTGCTAAACACATGTTTTTGCGGATCATTTGGTTCAGCGTAGGGATACATAATTTGCTCTGGTAACTTTTCAAAGCTGTCAGTCAGCACCAAAGAAGTCATGTGGCTACTGTAGTTGTAAAACCTAGCATTTCACTCAAGTCAACTCTGATGTTCGCATGTATTAATTTTACAAGTTGGACTCGTCAAAAGTGACAGGAGGTTAGTGAAGGCTGAGGTTCGAATCTTGTTCGAGGTTGGTTTATATACTGTTATTTATTATTGTAGTTTTCTAGTCCCTTTTTTTCCCCCAATTATTTCGATACTCTTGTAGCATTGGACGTTATAAGGGAGACGTTAAAACAAAACAATAGAAGAGACTTACTGCATTCGCCTGTCGACTGGGCCTGCGTGGAACAACGGCTCAAAGCCTCCGGGCAAACATCACTGACCCAGGATAACAAAACACTAAAAGCGCGTGATGTCTGGCAATCTAAGCGACGCCTAGGCTTGGTTGGGCATGCGCAGTGACGAGTCTCCGTTACGAGAACATTCCCGATGCTGCCACATTGTTCCATTTTAGTCCAGAATATATCCTACCCCTTCTCCTTTCGTCCTCTACTGAGTTTTGTATATATTCTGCTCTCTGTATCGATAACGACACAATTGGGCCTGTGTCTTAGCAGGGTTAACATAAGCTCC
>CABEEJ010002032.1:34930-49515 GCA_901482245.1 Timema douglasi
TCACCCCTTCACACACACACACACACACACACACATACACACAACACAAGCTCTTTCGATCTAACGTCCTATTTCTCGTGTCGTACGACACACGTACGAGACAAAAATAAAAGTTTAAAAAAAAAAGTTCGTTACTCTGGGAATTTTCAAAGGGAAAACATATATCAATCAAGCTGTAAGGGTGTAAAAGATGTATAAGGTGCTTTGGGTGTGTGAGTGTGTGAGTGTGTGAGTGTGTGAGTGTGTGAGTGTGTGAGCGTGTGAGCGTGTGAGTGTGTTTTCAAGAGACAAACTCCGTTTGCTTTAAACGTTAATCCAGGTGAGACGGATACATATATTATTTTGAACGACGGTGTTATATTATATATATATGGCCCGCTTCAGTGGTTGAACTGTCTGAGGCGTCACTCACGTGTTAGACTGGCCTGCTGAAGATGGGAGGGGATCAGGGTTCGAATCCCGGTCGGTTACACTGAGGTACTAGATTGTTTCCCCACTTTCCTCCCACGCAAATTGGAGCACCCTTCCTCTGAACCTTACTCATACCTAGCTCATTAGTGTAATTAGAACATATTTGATTAGCCTGACCAGGTAAGTAAAACGCGGTCTGAATAACAACAACAACAACAACAATAGAGGAGACTCGGCTGCATTAGACTATAAATCGACGCAACAATTAACTGAAAAAACACGGGGCCTCCTTTGCTACGCAAACAAATCCGACAACTTCAAATCGTGTAAGTCGTAACTACTTGTCATCTGTTTGGTCTAAATCGCCTCCATTACTCCCTCGTCGTCTACCCCCGACATTATTAGGTGGGGACATATTTATAGACCTAGGTTCTCTCTAGGGCTGTTTCCCGGTCTAGGAGCCAGTCGGCTCCGCTTGCACGCTTACACGAGTCTATACATGCACATTATCTATTTATTCTTATTTATGTGTGTTATTTAACGTGAAATTTCTGAACCAACCGATTACATCAGCTCACGACAATTTATAAGAGCGAGAGCGAAAGAGTCTACCAATTTTGCCTGGAAAGGTTATTTTCACATTCCTTACGGGGTTATTTTACATATCACAATCGACACGGGACCGACGGCTTTACTTCCCCTCCTAAGGAAGTTGTGCTACGGATTTTTATCACTCAATAAAAATCCGTCAACCCCCTATTGGGTTTGAACCCACGTACATCGGGTCCTAAGGCGAATACTTTACCTCAAAAACCACCGAAGTCAAGCTCGATTTGATCATTGACTTNAACCACACATGTATTCATTACGCTAATGTAGTGAATATGAAGAAGGACGAATTTTTGGAGGAGTGTGCCCGCATTGGTGTTAAAGCAGAGTGGAAATCTAGTTATGAAAAACAAAACACTATTGTTACACCGTAATGGGATTCGAACCCTGAGGACTATAAGGAAGTCTTGGAGACGACAGATTTTCAACAGTTCCCAATTCACGGCAAGAAAATGATATACAAGTGATCTGGGTAGCTGAAAATATCCGTTTGAAAGTCTCGTCAAGCTAAAAGGTCGTCATTCACATTCTTAGAAGTTGTGAGTATCTTTATATGGTGACGTATTTTACTATCTAATGTTTGAAAAGTGGATTTTTTATATGAATAGAGAACCCGCCTCGGTGGCGTAGTTGGCTAACGCGCTAGTCGTGTTAAGCTAGACTGCTGAGGACGGGGAGATCGAGGTTCGAATCTCGGTCGGCTGAACTGGGGGTGGTTTTTCCTAAATGGTTTTCCACTCTCCCTCCACGCAAATGCGGGTTCACTTCCTCTAGTTCAACCTTCCCAATTCCTAATCCATTAGAGTAATTAGTACTTAAAGCGTATAACCCAAACGGGTAGTAAGACGCGGTGCTAAATATTATTATTATTATTATTATATGAATAGAGTAAAATGTGTGTATTAAAAATATTGCACTATTTCCATACATATTGCCCTTATATGTGTGTGTGTGTTTCGAAGCCCCAGAAGCCTCTAGAATCTAGAGTCTAGAGGAAACCTGAAACTTTCCGCTATCATATCATTGTATCACGGGACAGAACCTAACAAAGCTGGATTTTCGATCAATTTTTTTGTAATTGACATTGTTTTAAAGCCTTCCATGAATTAAAAGATCTAATTGAGGGGTTTGCGTTTTTCAGCTTATATTATTATTATTATTATTAGCACCGCGTCTTACTACCCGTTCGGGTTATACGCACTTACGCTAATGTGTAATGGTAGGGTGATTGTGAGATGAAATGGAGGACCTACAGTTTAACGTGGAATCCGAACCACGGTGGAGACCTGGCATTCCTCACATTCACATTCAGCTTATATTAAAAAAATATAATTTGCATCCTAAGTATACGAATTTAGTTCGCTTCTTGCTGACAGGCTTTAGCACCGCGTCTTACTACCCAATCGGGTTATAACCCCTTATTTCCCCGCCTTCAGCAGTATAGTCCGACACGAGAGTAACGCGTTAGACAACGAAGCCACTGAAGCGGAGGTGACCTGGCGGTCTAGGGGTAAGGTGTCATAATTCTGTGCTGGGGGTCCGAAGTTCAATCACTAGGTCGCGGCACAGATTTATCTGATTACCAAACCCTTCCTTCACCTCTGACAAGACATCTTGTGAATGTGGGGAATGCCCGGCTTCCACCGTGGTTCGGATCTCACGTTAAACTGTAGGTCCTTCATTTAATCTCACAATCACCCTACCATTACACATTAGTGTAAGTATGTACAGCCCGAACGGGTAGTAAGACGCGGTGCTAATAATAATAATATTATTATTATTAACACTGAATCGGGCTATATATTCTAGTTAATAATATAACTATTATAATAAATCTGTTACTAAAAACCCGTAAGTGAAAAAGAAAATGAATAAAGAGGTATAACATGAAACATTAAACATAGATTTTGATAGCCGACGGTAATCAATGTATGATAAATTTAGTAATTTAAATATTCTCGATACTTTTGTATATCAATTTATATCCAGTTGAGTCACAAACTGATTGTGCGATTGTTGTTACACGGCCAGATGATTTATGTTGCATCGGTATTCTATAGCCTAATAAATATACTCAAGAAATTGGCCTCATTATCTGTCTATGGTTTAAAACGATGGATATAAAACGCGTATTTTCTTTAGAGTTTTAAAATGTTTCTTAAAGACCATAACCAACAAGGCAAATAGTGACCCGTCCAACTGTAAGAATTTAATGGCCAGAAATTTCTCTCGGTAATGAATCATAAAATTGCACCATCTTATGTTGAAACTATGCCTTTTAAAGTTTCCTTCACAGCCATCGGAAGATTTATAAATGCAGATGTGGCAGATGTGTTTTATGAGTGTTAAAAGCGACAGCTACCCCCCCCTCCCCCCTCACAAAAAAAAAGGCTTCTGACATAAATTTGTTCGGCTACTGACCATATTTAAAACATTTTTTAAAATTTATATATCATCTATTCAATTCACAAGAAACTTATCTTATGTAATAACAAATAAAATTATATGGGTTTCTTGAGTAAAGCGTTTTAGCTCAAGGTCATTAACATTTTAAATTATCTGTAATGGTAGCAACCGACGCTTTTAGTGTTTGTACATTTGTATTTAGTGAATTAAGACTATTCAATCTAATAGTACAGGATAGTGGGGGATAGTTTTAAGGATGGCTTGTGCATTCGCGTAGAAAAAGGATGGAAAACCAAATTTCTAGACACAAACACCAATACACAAAGTCGGAAATCGAACACTAGCCTTCATGATAAGAGTAAGGCACGTTAACAACATAATTTGTCTGGAAGGAGAACAGAAAATAACAGCAGTGTAACTGGTCAGGATTGAACCTCGTCTCCCCGAGTAAGTCAGGTAGACTATCAGTTCATCAAACCATACCGATAAGGGTTATTTTGAATATCAGTTTTATCAAGACGTGAACAGTTTTTAAAAATAAAAGTTAAGACTTGGATAAGTTGATCTAGAAAAATATTGAAAAAAATAGTTTCTAAATTAAACCGATAATAAAGTGGTAGATTTAGTAAATGAAATTAACAAGCACAAAAATATATAATTTATATATAATTTTGGTGAAGAAACACAGTGTAAGATACGAACATTTATATCAAATTATAACACATCAACTAAAATATACTTGGTACGTCGTCTAACGCGCTACTGCCGTGTTACACTAGACTGACGGTGATGAAGAGATAAAGGTTCGAATCTTTGTCGGGTGTATTGAGGGTGGGTTTTTTTCCTTAATATTTTTCCACTCTTCCTCCAAGCAAAAGCTGGTACACTTCCTCTAAATATAGCCTTTCTAATCCTAAAAATCGTTAACGTTATTAATACATAAGCGTATAAACGGAACGGGTAGTAAGACGCAGTGAAGAAAAAATAGTTTCGATATGAGAAATAATATTAACATTCAAAGGAAATTTAAAAATATATATATAATCTTACATATTTATTTAAGTGGAAAAATCCTAAACTGAAAATTAAATTAAAGTTATTTGTAAAAGGTCCACCCTTATCTGCAACTCTGCAGTCAAATGTCTTGTATAGTAAACTCGCTTTGATCGGCGGGGGCTACGCCCTCAAACCCCCAGTGAGTTTTCTTTGCAAGTGGATGTAAACGGGTGACCTGGCGGTCTAGGGGTAAGGTGTCAGACTTCTACGCTGGCGGCCGGGGTTCAATCCTCGGTCCCGGCACAGATTTATCTGACTACCAAACCCTTCCTTCACCTCTGACAAGACATCATGTGAATGTGGGGAATGCCAGGCCTCCACCGTGGTTCGGATCCCACGTTAAACTGTAGGTCCTTCATTTCATCTCTCAACCACCCTACCATTACACATTAGCGTAAGTGCGTATAACCCGAACGGGTAGTAAGACGCGGTGCTAATAATAATAATAATAATAGATGTAAACTAATGTAATTCCAGAGCCGTTTTTTGATAGGTTTTACCATTTAGCCACAAGAGACCTCCAAGAAAAGGTCCGCACCGACTTTAAAGTTGCCTCAATATTTTGAATTCTTTTCGGGGGTAAAAAATTAAATTTTCAAACTTTTTGTAATTTACCCGTCAGTCACAGGCTAGAAGCTGTAAGTTTGCCAAATGTCAAGTTTCCAGCTCATCTGGAAGTGGGTGAACATTAATGTCGGCGAGTGAGTGGGCGTGACTATTGTGTTTCCATTTGATTTCTACCTCGACATCATTTTTTTCCTCCTTTTGAAAAACTAGATCAAATTTACATTTCCACACTTTTATTATAAAACACTTGCAGATATTGAACGTACCTGAAGAACCCTAGATATTGAACGTACCTGGAGAACCCTAGATATTGAACGTACCTGAAGAACCCTCTTGGGCAGCCCGGTCTTCTGGGACAGTTGTTTCAGGTCCTTGGCGTCCGGGTTGTGGTTTATCGCGAAGTACGACTTCATGGTCCGGAGCTGGTGGTGTTTGAAGGACGTGCGCATGCGCTTGGTTCTCTGCCCGTTTGATCCGGGCATCCCCGGAGTTCCTGGACCGGAGCGGCCGAAAGGTATGTCGAGGTAGTCGGCATTCAGGTCTGGAATCAGGTAGGAAGAAGACGTCAATCAGCGGTGCAGCAGTGGCTTCAACATTTACTCTATTGGCACCGTGTCTTACTACCTGTTCGGGTATGCACTAGTTACGCCAATGGTTTTAAGGATTAGGAAGGCTATATGTTTAGGAAATGTATCCACATTTGCGTGGAAAGAGAATGGAAAATCGTTTAGGAAAAAAACACCCTCAATTCACCCGACCGATATTTGAACCTCGATCTCCCAGTTATCAGCAGTCTAGTCTACTGCGAGCGAGAGTAGGAAATGTACCAGCATTTTCGTGGAGGAAGAGTGATAAGCCATTTAGGACCACAAAAAAAAATCCTCGGTACATTCAGCCACGATTCAAACCACGACCTCCCCCATCACCAGAAAATTGGACTAAACTAGACTGACACCCTTTTCTGTGTGACCACTATCATGGTCTGAGAAAAGAAACCCACGAGCTTTGTTTTTAAACGGAACTTTTGGACTGAAACAAAAATTGTTTCTTTTTTGTCTATCTTGAGGAATGTTCAAAATATTGTAATCAATTTGAAGCGTGATCTAGAAAGACAAACTAATTATGATATCTATTTGCTTCTTGGTCAGAACTAAGGGAATTCCTGTGTTTTTTTTTATCGAGAGCGTTTCATTGCCTTCCAAGCGTCTCGTATGTTTGAACGATTCAGACGGACGTGTGCTGTTCCCCTACACGATAGTATCGAGTATGATTCTTTTCTCTCAGAAGAAACATTGACAGTGAATGTAAGAGACGAGGAAAGTGGAGGACATGAGATAGTAGAGGAAGCAAGACTGAGAGGGTATGGGCATGTAATGAGGATGTTGGAGTACATGAGATAGTAGAGGAAGTAAGACTGAGATGGTATGGACATGTAATGAGGATGTTGGAGTACATGAGATAGTAGAGGAAGCAAGACTGAGATGGTATGGACATGTAATGAGGATGTAGGAGTACATGAGATAGTAGAGGAAGCAAGACTGAGAAGGTATGGGCATGTAATGAGGATGTTGGAGTACATGTGATAGTAGAGGAAGCAAGACTGAGAAGGTATGGACATGTAGTGAGGATGTTGGAGTACATGTGATAGTAGAGGAAGCAAGACTGAGATGGTATGGACGTGTAATGAGGATGGAAAGAGAGAGGATGCCAAATAAAATGATGGAGAGGGAATATGTAAAAAAAATAAGTTACTACAAGATACACCAAGAAAGAGATGGCAGGAGTAGATTACAAAGTGTGCAAGTGAGAGGAGAAGAATGGGAATGAATATATAAGAAAAAATTGCGTAGGAAAAGAGGAAGAGGGAGGCATTTTATTGAATTGGTCCGGCCACAGGCTGGAAACAGTTATTAATTATTATGGTTGTCTAACCTTTCTTCATGTGCGTCCTGGAATATTTCCTTAAAATTCACCTTCCCGGACCTAATTTATAATTTTAGCGAATATAAATCTTTATAATAAGAACTGACAAGTAGTATTCATAAAAATATAAATACATTTCTTAAAATATTTTGTTAAGAATTCGTCAACTACACCTTTTTTTTTTATTCCTATTGAATTTTTAACCAACCTGTATCAGTGGTTGCATAGTCTGACGGGGCAATATCGGGTTAGGCTGGATCGCCTGTGACGGGGACGTCAAGGTTCGAATACTGGTCGGGTGGAATCAGGGTAGTTATATTTCTCTGAACGGTTGTTCATTAAACCCCCACGCAGTTTCTAGTGCACTTCTTAAAATTCTACCTTAACGATCCCTTTACCATCCGCGTTAGTAATGTATGCTTATAGCTTAGAGATCTTTGTAATGTGGAGCTGGAGAAGACTTGAGAAGATCAGGTGGACAGACAGGGGGACAAGTTAACAAGTCCTGAGAAGAGTGGGTGAGAAGATCAGGTAGGACAGACAGGGGGACAAGTTAACAAGTCCTGAGAAGAGTGGGTGAGAAGAGAACAATTTTGGATGGGATTCTTCGGTACAAAGCAAACTGGACACATCCTTAGGAGGAACTGTCTTCTGTAGGACGTCATAGAAGGAAAGGTTGAGGGAAAGAGGAGCTTAAGAAGGAGGAGGATTCAAATATTGGATGACTTGAAGGAGCTGAAGGAGGAGGCAGAGGACAGGGAGCTTTGAGGATCTAAGGTCACTGACAAAAGGAATGGACCTGTAATAATAATAATAATAACATGGTGGGGAAAAAACTTGGATACATTTTTGTGGTATATCAGGAACATCCGGAGCCCCTTGATCGCCAGTTGTGACCGATAGTTACTGTATGTTGGGATGTGGGGGTCCACATATGGGAGGAATGGCCGATAGTAACTGTATGTTGGTATGAGGGGGTCCACATATGGGTGGAATGGCCGATAGTTACTGTATGTTGGGATGTGGGGGTCCACATATGAGAGGAATGGCCGATAGTTCCAGTGGTTCTTCAACACGTGTTTTACGGCTGTTTTTACACTCTAATTCCACGGGCATTTACTAGCGCATACACATTCAAAACCTACTCTTCGATCAAGTCCTTACTACCCAGTTGTTGACGATAATAAATGAAAATAAAACGCTTTTATCTGCTTCGTAAATCTCCTCTGAATGTCCCCAATCTGGACTCGGAAACTAAATACTTTAGAAATTACTAAAATTGCTCAAATTTCCTAAGCAATTATGACCATAATGAGGTACAATTATTATGAGTGGACTATTATGTTTATTGTTTGATCATTTACAGCCCGGTAGACATGATTACCTTGTTTTTTTAATAATATTTTTATAATTAAAAATAGTTACCAACACCCCTTGTAGCCAAATGACCATACATTAAAAATAACTTTCATATTATATATTTTTTTAAATTTCGTAAGATATACACAGATTTTAAAATAAATTTCTGAAAACCTTTTTTTTTAGAATACATCCTAGTTAATTTGGGCTGGAAAGGGTCAATAGCCCACTTCAGTTTGTATTTAGTCGAAATGTCAAAGTTATTTATTCTGGTTTGTTTGTGACATGAAGGTTGGGGTTCAAACCCTGGCCGGTTTTTACTAAGCGCTTTTCTACTCTATTTCAACGTAGATGCAGGCATATTTCCTATAAATTCTACCTTTTCTATCCTTAGAACATTTAATACGTGTGCCTATTGCCCGCACGGGTATGGAGATGTGGTAAAAAATAATTTTATAAATTTCATACACAAAATTTAAAAAAAATGTACAATACAGTAGTCCCATGGCTTCTTTGGTGCTGACTGACAGCTCACAGCTGACTTCTGACAGTCAACATTTAGGCATATACCTAAATGTTGACCGTCAGAAGTGACAGCTGCTAAACACATGTTTTTGCAGATCATATGGTTCGGCGTAGGGATACATAATTTGGTCTTGTAACTTTTTAAAGCCATCAGCTCTCAGCTGTGAACTGTCAGTCAGCACCAAAGAAGCCACGGGGCTACTGTAGTTATAAGACTTGTACAGGAAATAATGAGTACTTTGTAAGTGACTTGTTGGTGTTATATTACAAGCACGAACACAGCTCGTCAAAGACTCCCTCCCCTCGATAATAATCTCCCCTCCCCTTGTGGCCTCGTCCCAAGGGGGTAACTAGGGGAGGGATGGAAACAGATTGAATCACTGCGAGGTGGCCAATCAGCTTTGCACCGGGACAAATCGGATTGTATCCAACAAACACTTGATCCGTGCGGGACTGTCATGCGAGGGCCAATTAATTTACCGACAACCCGTCCCCCCATGACCTACCCCAACCCCTCACATAGATCATACACACACTATCGACCTACAAACCCCTATATCCCCCTTTTTCATTTAATTTTTTTTTTCGGGATAGCTTAACGGTTAACTAGCATATGTCAAAACGATGTGATCTCCCGGTGATTGAAGGAAAGAGAAGTTTAATATTTTAAGGGCGATGGGAAATTATTTCAGTGTTTCTATGAAAAGCTTGTGAACCAATGTTTTCAAAACGTCAAGTTTTAGATTTATATACTATTTTATGTATTTAGCAAAACCCCGTTAGACCTAGCCCTGGTAGTCCGAAATATACCGAACATAACTTTCGGAAAACGAGGAAAAATAATTAACTTAAATGAAATATATTTTATTGGTTAACAATTTCAAAGTTAAAAGAGAATAATTGTAAGAAACAGTGATATCTGATAGCAAATGTTGTAGTCAAGAAAGTCTGTTTTCCTGTAACTAATAGTAATTAAAGAACCTAACACGTGTTTTACATCAGTTACATTATTATAATTAGCACCGCGTCTCACTACCCGTTCGGGTTATACGCACTTACGCTAATGTGTAATGGTAGGGTGATGTGAGATGAAATGGAGGACCTACAGTTTAACGTGGGATCCGAACCACGGTGGAGGCCTGGCATTCCCCACATTCACCAGATGTCTTGTCAGAGGTGAAGGAAGGGTTTGGTAATCAGATAAATCTGTGCCGGGACCGAGGATTGAACCCCGGCCGCCAGCACAGAAGTCTGACACCTTACCCCTAGACCGCCAGGTCACCGATTACATCAGTTAAATAAATAAGAATTAGATTAAACTCACTCCACTGTAATTTAAAATTCGTGAAAATATTGTATTCCTGTATTCTCCCGGTTAATCTTTGGTATCAATTAGTTCGGATTAGCGAGGTTCTAGTGTGTGTGTGTGTGTGTGTGTGTGTGTGTGTGTGTGTGTGTATATATATATATACGTACATATATATATACGTACATATATATATACACGTGCATATATATATATACACGTACATATATATATATATATATACACGTACATTAATATACATAAAAATAATCGTTCAACAAAAGTGTGGCTTTCAGTGCCCGGGACCCCGAAATTATAGCGATCTCCAAATGCCACATAGTACTTAATTTCTACCTCGACCGAGATTCGAATTAATCCCCCTCTGGAAGGGTTGGTCACCCTAGGCTTCCAACTCGTGAACCAAAATTAATTCTAGAATAAAGACTGAGACCAGAACTCAAGCCATATATTTTTCTCTCTCAATGATAATACGTGAATTCAATTTCTTAACGTTTGAGTTTCATCTCTTGCGAGAAATTAAACATTTGACCCTAAAGATCAAAGGAAAAAACTTCTTAGCTGCTTGAGCTAAGAGCCAGACAAATTGTCGTTGAATACCAAAAAAATAATATAAGGAATTAAATATGGATATGGCAGAATGAACCAAGATACACTATATTTTATATGGAGTAGACACGTGGTGTACTTGTCGTATGGCTGACTGATTACTAATCAAAAACTAAGATAAGATGCGTAGTTTAATTTGCCACAAATGATAATTCCAATAGTTCTTGAATATTTGTCATTAAGCTCGTAGAATGTGATCAGGACAGGTTGATTTTATTTTAAAATATTCTCATCAACGAAAATATTCAACCATTGTTGAGATTAATACGTGTAACAAATTAATATACTTTATTTACTTTGTGAATAAAACATTTTTCCTATAGTAACTGTAAAGATACGAGTCTTAAGGCTACCGTCTCGGTACTACTTCTTTACTCTGTCCAAGCTTATACTCCCTATTGTTCTTCACCTTACGCCATCTGTTGTCATGTCAATAAGAAAGCAGGGAAAGAAAACTAAGAACTTTCTTATCTCAAGATAAAGAGGAAAGCTCGCTGATAGTGCTCACATTATTTTCTATTAATAAAACTCAAACTATATAGGATTGTTAAGGCCCTTGGTCCTGTCGAGTGCAAGTCTAAGACCTATTTTGTGGGATGGTGGGCGGGAGGGTGAAAGGCGTGGCGTGGCTTCACAACCGACCAAAGTATCCTTCCGCGCCAACAAGAACAGACGGATCCCGGAAACCGTATATGGCGCTAGCTACCGGACAAATCTTGAGGAAAAATCATACGTTTGGAAATACCAGTTTTCTCGAAAACGAGTGAAATGTTTGTATTAATATTTTCAACACCCCTTCTAAGATAATGTATCAATGTTTATTAATTGTTACATTTTTTTAATCCGGAAGTTTTATATTGAAAAATGTCAATATTATCGATTTTTGATCACTGTTAAACTATAGAGGAGGTGTGTATATAAAAAATATAACTTAATCAACATGCTTTTATTCTTGAACAAACCGTTTCCGAAAAGAAAATTGTAAAACAATAAAAATTCCTCAAGAAATCCGTCTGTTCCCATATGGCTGTGCATTTTCGCGTCAAATTAAGAGGTCCAATCGCTTTAAGAAAAAAGAACTCTATAGTAATCTTGCGACATTATTTTAGCGTAAACTATATTTTGAAATAACGCATCTTATTATTAAATATCGCGTTATGGCTGAACGCCTGCGCGATACCTCTCTTACTGAGGCGGCTAACTTAACTCACGTTAATTTACTAACTTCAGACCATAAAGGCGATATAACAAACCCGATTAACATATTTCTCTCTCACTTTACAGCAACAATATGAAGTGATGTTACTGCTAAACGTCCTAATCTGTCGGGGATTCTATCCCTCTGTTGATAGACATGGCAGTAAGTAGGTCCGCCTCCAGGGACGAACTGTCATTTCCTAATGTCATCGTATCGCCCCTGATTCCCCCAACACTCTCCAAAGAGTCACAAGATAAGCCTGAACACAATAGTCACTGTGACACCAGCCTCAATTGTGCCAATAAGTGACACGCACACTATTGCAGCTTGTTTTTCACTACGACCCCCGGTCCTTGTCGTCGGCGACGGGCTTAAAGAATGGCCAAGCCGATTAACTGAGAAAATAATTGGTTTTCTATAAACATCGAGAATAAACGAGTGGGATTAGACATAAAAGAGACAAGACAAATTTTTTTTTACTCTTTCTGGACACCTCGGATAGCGAAGTATGCCATAACGTGATAGCCAAAAAAAAAAAATCGATCTCGAGATTTGGATAAAATGTCGATGTTTCATGACCCCCTGATACCAAAAAGTTGTCTTCGCAATTCCGTCTGTCTGTAAGTTGTGCTAGAGCCAAAACTAAGCTGTCAATGTGGCTAAAGCTCGGTATCTGGGGCAAACATTGTTTTATGAGTGTGAAGCGTGGGTTTGTCAGGAGAGTCAAAGTGAGAGAGGCGTCTTACGTTGGTTTGTCAGGAGAGTCAAAGTGAGAGAGGCGTCTTACGTGGGTTTGTCAGGAGAGTCAAAGTGAGAGAGGCGTCTTACGTGGGTTTGTCAGGAGAGTCAAAGTGAGAGAGGCGTCTTACGTGGGTTTGTCAGGAGAGTCAAAGTGAGAGAGGCGTCTTACGTGGGTTTGTCAGGAGAGTCAAAGTGAGAGAGGCGTCTTACGTGGGTTTGTCAGGAGAGTCAAAGTGAGAGAGGCGTCTTACGTGGGTTTGTCAGGAGAGTCAAAGTGAGAGAGGCGTCTTACGTGGGTTTGTCAGGAGAGTCAAAGTGAGAGAGGCGTCTTACGTGGGTTTGTCAGGAGAGTCAAAGTGAGAGAGGCGTCTTACGTGGGTTTGTCAGGAGAGTCAAAGTGAGAGAGGCGTCTTACGTGGGTTTGTCAGGAGAGTCAAAGTGAGAGAGGCGTCTTACGTGGGTTTGTCAGGAGAGTCAAAGTGAGAGAGGCGTCTTACGTGGGTTTGTCAGGAGAGTCAAAGTGAGAGAGGCGTCTTACGTGGGTTTGTCAGGAGAGTCAAAGTGAGAGAGGCGTCTTACGTTGGTTTGTCAGGAGAGTCAAAGTGAGAGAGGCGTCTTACGTGGGTTTGTCAGGAGAGTCAGAGTGAGAGAGGCGTCTTACGTTGGTTTGTCAGGAGAGTCAAAGTGAGAGAGGCGTCTTACGTGGGTTTGGTTGGTTACGTTATGTTTTTAATGGAGAAATATTTTATTTATTTCGAAAAACACAATTCTTTGCTAAAAAAAACCCTGTGAAAACACTGACCTTTTCTTGAGTTTCCTACATTTCCGTCTTTACATGAGCGGAATAATAAGATAATTAGCCTTAGCGTGAGTGTAGACCTATCTAATCAAAACGCGATCTGTTTTTAAAAAAAACATTACACACATTACATGCAAAGTCTAAAAACGAGAACTAAGAATAATTGCAACATACTTGTAAATAATGTAATGGAAGGCAAGCAGTTGTACAGATAAAACGGATACAATGTTACAATCGTAAGATCTAACAACAATTCATTCTAGCACAAAGATGACGATATTTTCTGCATCTCGTGCGCATGCGCAGAGCTGAACATGCTATGATGCAGCATCGGACATGCAACAAGACCATTAAGAGAGAACGGCACATGGCACACGACACATGGCAGAATGCAGTAATGGTGTCGTCTGGGGGGTGGTAATACTAGATATTACAGTAAAACACAGGTGGTCACAAATTCTGGGTAACCCGAACACATTTTTTCGGAAAACGAGGGGAAAAAATTAAGTAAAATGAAATAAATTGTGTAGTTTAATAATCTCAAAGTTAAAAGAGAATTGTAAGAAACGGTGATATCAGATAATAAATGTTTAATATTTACATGTTGTAGTCAACACAATGTGTTTTCCTGTAAATACAATAATCATTACAGTAAATATTACGTGTTATACACCAGTTAGATAAATTAACATTTGATTAAACTCGTTCAACTGTAATTTAAAATTAGTGAAAATACTGTATCCCCGTATTCTCCCGGTTAATACGAATAAGCCTAAGCCCCAATTAGTTCGGATTAACCGAGTTCAAGTGTATCAGAAGGCGGAAAGAAGACTACTCAATCACGTGTGAAATACTACATATATCCACGTGTCACACCTCCCGGTCTTAAGATATCCACGTGTCGCACCTCCCGGTCTTAAGATATCCACGTGTCACACCTCCCGGTCTTAAGATATCCACGTGTCGCACCTCCCGGTCTTAAGATATCCACGTGTCGCACCTCCCGGTCTTAAGATATCCACGTGTCGCACCTCCCGGTCTTAAGATATCCACGTGTC
>CABEEJ010002032.1:50191-68098 GCA_901482245.1 Timema douglasi
CCATCTTATCAACTATCGTGCAAACGTTGTAAGCGAGCTTATATAATTTTATTTCCTGTTAATTAATTGAAACAAGCGCTTAAACCCGAGGATTGGTCAGTGTCCTTTTGTCATTTTGAAGGGTAAATATTTTAATTTTGTTCCCTCACGGAATTGTGAGATCTCTGAGTAAACTTTCCCTTCATTCTCACTTTCGTAAAACGTGTAAACTAAGAGAAAAATTAAATATATAAACTCTAGAAGGTTGGTTAAATACATTTACTTATTTTCTTCGGATAGATAGTAGTAAAATTTTAACTAAGATCGGCCTAATTATTAAAAAGTATTATTGATAGTGCAAATATTAAAACGATTAATATTGAAATCTCCATTTATATAATCTTCACTGTTTGGAAACATAAATTCAATGACGTCAGTTCTCAGGTGAGCTCTACCAACCAAACGAAAATAGTGCCAACATTTTCAGGTATAGGTTGTCATGGTAAGCACAACGAACCCTCAAACCGTTAATCTCAGACCGAAGCCGCTATATATTTATTAAAGTATTATTATTATTATTATTAGCACCGCGTCTTACTACCCGTTCGGGTTATACGCACTTACGCTAATGTGTAATGGTAGTGTGATTGTGAGATGAAATGGAGGACCTACAGTTTAACGTGGGATCCGAACCACGGTGGAGGCCTGGAATTCCTCACATTCACAAGATGTCTTGTCAGAGGTGAAGGAAGGGTTTTGTACTCAGATAAATCTGTGCCGGGACCGAGGATTGAACCCCGGCCGCCAGCACAGAAGTCTGACACCTTACCCCCCTAGACCACCAGGTCATCTTTTTATTAAAGTAGCGCCTCATTTTCCCTCATGAGGCCGAGTTTTGACTCCGATACAGACCCACTGAGACACATAAATATCTGTAAGCGCCGATGATCGAACCCAGGACCTCAGGATCTGTAGACAGGTACTCCAACCCCTATACTACAGTGGTGGTCATTCTCCATTATATTATATATTATAACTAAAATTAATGAGCTAAAACAACATTTTATAAAAAGTCATATTCAACCAATACGGCGATGACAACTGAACAAGATTAAAACTTAATTCACGATCACTCAATAATATAATATAAATAACTAATTAGATATATGTGTACTCCTACACGAGTATTTGGGGAGATGTGGGGGGTCTTTATCCAGAGGTGGTTTGTCCTAACTGGTCACCCCCCCCCCCTTTACCACCCCACACAAATATTGGTAGGTTCCCTCTAAATCATACCATCCTTATCGCTAACCTATTGGATTAAATAAACAGACATTCTCTAACAGATACAGTACAATTTTCATAGGAAGAACCTTATCCGACAGTTACTAAATCTACCGTCACGTGTTCATCTGCAAGGTCATGTGACATGCAGCTGTCATGTTTAGCAGATATTACTAAGGTGGGGATCTAAGGAACAATATAAAATGTAGGTTTTTTTTTCTCTTTCAGTTTTTATATCAAAATATATTTTTATTCAAAATATTTCTCCAGTAGAAACAGAGTTTAAGTTTCTTCACGTGTTGATATCAACAGTTGTTGAATTATCTGTCGTCCACCTCGGCCTTTTACCGACTACACGTCTGTAGGTCCACACGCATGTTCCCCTTCTCCCGCAACCCACAGAACAGGAGTGCTAACCGGTACTGTCTATCCAGAAGGGGTTGAGTCAAACCAATGATCAAAATAAATTCAGATCTCTCACAAGAATATTCAACCGAGAAAAATACGAATACTGACAACATTAATGAATTCAATGTGCACTTTCTATATACAGCTGTCACGTGAGTGAACGACCTACACACAGCTTTAAAAAAACCAACGTAAGGTCAATATTACACACTCAGCATTGACGAATGGAATTTCATAATCTTTGAACGAATGAGTCATTATAAAAACATAAAATAAATGAAAGTGTATGCACATTGAATCAAACCCAGGTACACCCATATTGTAATATATCTTTCTTGCTCCATGTTATCAGGTAGAGTTTGTATTATTATTATTATTAATGTTTCTCCTGGAATATCTCTATCCCGCCGGATTATACGGCAATAAACTGCGCCATGTCGTAGGGATGAGGAATATATTTATCATTTAAATTAAATATAAGTTGCACGCATTTGAGAGGAAGGAGGGGGGGAAAACATTTGTTTGGAAAAAAAAAACGTTCTTGAGGCCGGGGTTCAAACCTCGACCTTCCCATCACCGGAATAACATGAACCCGACATTTAATCCGCGTGCTCTCAAACACAAATTGAAATTATTTATTAATGAAAAAGTTGCAGTTTTATACGATTACTCTAAAAAAAATATCTAGGTTTAAGAAACAAGGAAACTCACATTGGTGGCTACATGGTCTTAGAAGCTGCTCTCACAGTAGACTAGACTGCCGATGATGGGAGATCGAGATTCGAATCTCGCTCGGGTGTAATGAGGGTGTTGTTTTTTTCAAAATGGTTTTCCTCTCTCTCTCTCTCTCTCTCTATCAACTCAAGACACTGTCTTATTTTGGCTATTCCATTCTCTGGACTGATTCCCCTCCAATTTATGTTTTTTAAACTGATTTTCTCAAATATATCCATATGTTGTTTATATAACATGACCGATACTATTTAAAGGTAACGTATCAGTCTCTTAATAATCCGATTATGAGCACAAACATTATTAATAAAAACTTTTTATCAACGAATCTTACTACTTGTTTGGATTATACGCTTATATACTAATCACGCTATTGGTTTTAGGGATAAGGGATATCTGAGAGGAAGTGTACCCACATTTGCGTGGGGAGAGAATGTAGAACAAGTTTGGAAAAACCACCCTCAGTTCACCCGACCTAGATTCGAACCTCGATCTACCCGTCATCGCCAGTCTAGTCTACTGCGAGAGTAGCGCGTTAGACCACGTGGTCACCGGAGCGGGTAGTAATGAAAATGTTATTAAATATAATTAAAGTGCAATGCTAGGGATCACGGGTCGAGTTTTAATTATTTTTTTTTTCAGTTTCTATCACAAAAAAATGTTTATGGATAGAATAAATAAACTATTGCTTCAGCATAAAAACTGCAAAAATATAGATCCCTTAACTCATGTTTAATATCATCACATTTTAAAAATTGGCACCATATTTTTTTCGCGGGGGACGGGGGTAAAGGGGAGGGGATATAACACAGCCACTGACTATTCCTCCCCTATTCTGTATATAATTCTTGTCACCGAGTCTTACCACCCGTTTAAGTATGAACTCGTCATGGTAATGCGGTAAGGAAGGTTGAATGTATAGGTAGTGTACCCGCATTTTCGTGAAGGGAGAGTGGAAAATAATTTAGGGAAAAATCACCCTCAATACACTCGACCGGGATTCGAACCTCAATATCCTCGTAATCGTACCAGTTTAGTTTAAAAAAGAAATTATTATTATCATTATTATTATTATCATCACCGCGTCTTACTACCCATTCAGGTTATACGCACTTACGCTAATGTGTAATGGTAGGGTGATTGTGAGATGAAATGGAGGACCTAACAGTTTAACGTGGAATCCGAACCACGGTGGAGGCCTAAAAAAGAAACAGTTTTATTTAATTCTTAAAAAATATTCGAACAATCATATTTTGTTTAGCTGAAAAAAAACTCGAGAGATCGAATTCACCCTTGAGCCCATGCCACAAGGAGAGCCCATTTAAAGGGCCCGTCTTAACATAAATATACTAATTGATAATCACTCCGACCAATGAAGTCGTCTCTGAAAGTTTTTATTGAATCAACAACAGAACAGGTTCCGTCTCGTTGATTGATATGGTCGATCTGAGTGTTTGCTCGCGGGAGATGGACAGATGTGGTGAGTGCTAGTGATAGTAATAAGAGTAGCACGCTAATAACAACCGTGTCGTGTTTTCTTGGGTGCCGGGGACGCAGAGCGTGGGAATGGCGGTCCGGCCCGTTCCACGTCGCTCGCCAGAGGGTCTCAGCACGGGTTTATAGGGGCGGAACGGTGCTCTTAAGAGCTGCCTGCTCCGATTATAAATTGTTTTTTGTGTGTGTGTGGTTTTTTTTTTAACTTCCATCTCGCCTCAGGGTAGAGCCTAATATATCGTGAATGACGTAATACAGGTGCCTTTTTAATAATTATTATTACAAACAAGATAATTTATTCACTGTTTATGGAATAAGATATTATTATTATTGTTTGCACCGCGTCTTACTAACCGTTCGGGTTGTACGCACTTACGCTAATGTGTAATGGTAGGGTGATTGTGAGGTGAAATGGAGGACCTACAGTTTGTCGTGGGATCCGAACCACGGTGGAGGCCTGGCATTCCCCACATTCACAAGATGTCTTGTCAGAGGTGAAGGAAGGGTTTGGTAATCAAGATAAATCTTTGCCGGGACCGAGGATTGAACCCTGGACCCCTAGCACAGAAGCCTGCCACCTTACTCCTAGACCGCCAGGTCACCCAATAAGATGTTAAAAATATGTTTTCCGTCGAAAAAAAACTGTTTATCTGTAGGTAATTGTCATAGTAACGGACTGTTAGTACTTTATTAGTGTTGTTTGTATCTATAAAAAGTGATAGCCGCTGCTCACATGACTTGACGTATGAATACGTGAACGTATCTAGCTGTCAGATAAGGACCTTCCTGTGAACATATGACTTTGGGCAATGAAATGCTTAAACTGGTCTTATTTTTACTATCTTAAGCTTTCAGCAAGATGGCCTCACCTAGAATAAAATGGCGGTATAGCATCAAAACTATTTTATTTGTGAAAGAAAGGCGTGGACTATATTAACAAATTGAAATCTGTGTATGTTTTCATCAATGGAGCATGATCAAAGTTTAATAATGCTATTTTATCTTATGTCGCTTTTTATTTTTTATTTCTCGACCACTCAAAAAGAAAAGTATTGTGATTTTCAAGAAATTCAAGCTTGAGACTTTGATAAATGTCGACGTTTCATGACCCCCCCCTGAAACCGAAAAAGTAGTTTTTGCGTTGTCGTCTGTTTGTACCTCGGGCTAGAGCTGAAACTATTTTACCGATTGTGTATCTTATGGATTTCATAAACCCCCCTCCCTCGCCTTCTCAGGAATGTTTGGAATTAGATATCTAACGCTAACTTTATGGGTAGTTTACTCAAGGGCAAAAAGAGTAAACAATCTTATTTTCTCAAAATATGCTTTTGACGATTTTTATTAAATTTTTTTATCGAGACAATTTAAAATTGCAAACAAAATGGTAGTATTCATTTTTCCATGGTTACTATAAATTAGCAGAAATTTCCAATTTTGATAATATCTCGTTAAATATTTGGGATGCAAATTAATGTATCATTGTAAAGATGTAGTATTATTAATTTGAGTCCTATCAAGTTAAAATTGTTTTGTACTATCAGTGAAGCTAATCTATTTATCTTATCAAGATCTGGAATCATATATATATATATATATATATATATTTTGCAAACACTTTTGCCATTGAAATAATTTTTTTTAATTAGAGTATATTTTGACTTAGGCCCTACTGAAGTAAACCGTGCTTTTATTCGACCACAAACATTGATCGAACGTCACCAAAATCTAGCTTTGTAGAAAAATGATTTATTTGATTTGCTAACTAAAAAGTTACCAAAAGCTCCCAATAATATTTCCTCGGTGATGAATGCACGATATTATATTTTTACGTTACTATTATTATTATTAGCACCGCGTCTTACTACCCGTTCGGGTTATACGCATTTACGTTACTAATTAAATGGACTAAGAATGTAAACACAAATGTAATATATTTATTTATACTTACGACAGCGGCGAAATGAGTTTCCGGTTTCCAAATAACGGGATTCCCTGTATATACACATAACAACTGTACCTGTGGACACGTGGGAAAAGGCGTCAAACTCACATAATCTGGTTTTTCCGGTGACAAGAAAGTCCGAGATCGAATCCCGACCCTGAAGTACCGAGAGCTCTTTTATAATGTTTTCCTACTCTCTCTCAGCGGGTGCATTTCCTCTAAGTTTTACCTTATCCTTTCTCCTTAAGTATATTAAGTGCAAATATATCGGGATGGGTGGTGCGGTAAAAACCCACACGACTTCACGGGGGAAAAGGTAATTGGGGAAGGGGGGTTACGAAGAACATTTGCTGATAGATATTTGTGTACCAAGTTGGTTAGTTTCGGTCTTAGAGACTCCCAACTATGTTCCAGTGTGTAAGAACATGTTCTTTGGCAGCCTGTATATGTGACGCTTGGAGCTCCGGCCCAACCACCAGCGAGAGAGCGAGCGGTCAGAACGCTTCCATGCGGTAACAAGTGATCGCTGCGCGTGGCTCGGGACAGTCACTGACGCAACCCCACAGACCTCGGGGGAATATACCAGAGCTGCTCTTCAATGTGCGTAGTGTTACAGTGGAGATCAATGCGCGTGGCTCGGGACAGTCACTGACGCGACCACACAGACCTCGGGGGAATATACCAGAGCTGTTCTTCAATGTGCGTAGTGTTACAGTGGAGATCAATGCGCGTGGCTCGGGACAGTCACTGACGCGACCACACAGACCTCGGGGGAATATACCAGAGCTGTTCTTCAATGTGCGTAGTGTTACAGTGGAGATCAATGCGCGTGGATTGGGACAGTCACTGACGCAATAGACTAGACTGTTGATGACGGGGAAAGTGAGGTTGGAATTTTGGTCGTGTGTAGGCCTACTGAGGGTGAGTATTACAAACTAGTTTTCCCACTCTTCCTCCAACAAATGCGGGTACTCTTCCTCTAAATATAGCCTTCCTAATCCCTAAAAACATTAGCGTAATTAGTACATAAGCTTATAATAATAATAATAATATTTAGCACCACGTCTTACTACCCGTTCGAGTTATACGCTTTAAGTACTAATTACTCTAATGGATTAGGACTTGGGAAGATTGAATTAGAGGAAGTGAACCCGCATTTGCGTGGAGGGAGAGTGGAAAAACATTAAGGAAAAACCACCCCCAGTTCACCCGACCGAGATTCGAACCTCGATCTCCCCGTCCTCAGCAGTCGAGCTCAACACGATTAGCGCATTAGCCAACTACGCCACCGAGGCGGGTTCATAAGCTTATAACCTGAATGGGTAGTAAGACGTGGTGCTAAAAAATAAAAAAATAAAATTAATATGTACAGTACAACTAACGCAGGACATATTTTTATCGCATCGATGGTCATGTGGGATAGCCTGTCAGACTCGTTTAGTCTGGGTGGTTGGTTGGTAAGGTTTGAATACCAGCCACGTGTACTAGCGCTGGATTTTTTCCCCTCGTTTTTTGTTCCTTCCACGCAAATGCCAGAACACTTTCTCTAATACCGTACCTTCCTTCTGGTTACCCAATTATTTTAAATAACCCGCCTCGGTGGCGTGGTTGGCTAACGCGCTAGTCGTGTAGAGCTGCTCGACTGCCGAGGACGGGGAGATCGAGGTTCGAATCTCGGTCGGGTGATCTGGGGGCGGTTTTTCCTAAATGGTTTTCCACTCTCCCTCCACTCAAATGCGGGTTCACTTCCTCTAATTCAACCTTCCCAGTTCCTAATCCATTAGAGTAATTAGTACTTAAAGCGTATAACCCGAACGAGGTAGTAAGACGTGGTGCTAAATATTATTATATTATTTTAAATACGCATCTAGCTCGGACGGGTAGTAAGATCTTGTGCCAAAATAACTGTTGTATGTTCTCCTAAACGGATTGAGAAATCACGGAGGTTAAATGGTGTAGTGGTGTCAGAAGACGAAAATAAAACTAGACATTCTTTTCTTTTCTAGTGTGTGGTCATGTGTGTGGGTGTGTGTTAAACCCCCCGGGATTGATGACACGTTTCATATGGACTGCGCGGAATTATAATTGCGGCAAGAGGCCCGAAAGGAGTCCCCGGGGGGAACGCCCGAGGGGGGACCGGTCGCAAAAACTGATCCGGATGACACTAAAAGAAATCACATGGCCAAGAAGTGTTCGGTCAGTTAGCAAGAAACAAAATGTGATCCACGGAAGAAGACGGAATAAAACAAAGTCAAATTAACTTTCAAAGAGAGAAGTTACTTCCCCTTGGCTGGGATTTTATTTTATTGGTGTTGAGGAAATACTTTGTTAATTATTATTATTATTATTATTATGATTATTACTATTGTTATTATCACCGCGTCTTACTACCCGTTCGGGTTATACGCACTCACGCTACTGTGTAATGGTAGGGTGATTGTGAGATGAAATGGAGGACCTACAGTTTAACGTGGAATCCGAACCACGGTGGAGGCCTGAGGAGTGCATAAAAGCTGTGACCTTTAGTCGCGTCCTCCGTCTTCCATTCCACCAAACAAAATAATAATATTCAACAAATGAGCACATAAAGATCACAATCAGGGAGCGAAAGTATTTATCCTCATGATGGAATGAAGGTGACCTGGTGGTCTAGGGGGGTAAGGTGTCGGACTTTTGTGCTGGCGGCCGGGGTTCAATCCTCGGTCCCGGCACAGATTTATCTGATTACCAAACCCTTCCTTCACCTCTGACAAGACATCTTGTGAATGTGGGGAATGCCAGGCCTCCACCGTGGTTCGGATCCCACGTTAAACTGTAGGTCCTTCATTTCATCTCACAATCACCCTACCATTACACATTAGTGTAAGTGCGTACAACCCGAACGGGTCGTAAGACGCGGCGCTAATAATAATAATAATAATGATGGAATGAAAGGTAATTGCAAGATTAGGCCAGCAATTTTGCAGTTTTTATAGCAAAAAAAAAGTTGGCCAAAATAAATATTAAAGATTGCTTCAGTAGAAGCGTTTAGTTTAAATGTTTACACATAATAATATCAACAGTTGTTTAATATCCATTATGAGCATATGGTATTTAATCAGGAACATTTTAAAGAAGATAAACATCTCCCAACAAACTCCAGACAAAATTTATCTCCTATAGCAACATTGTATTTATCATCAAACAAAATCCACTCTCCTTCCACGCAAATGCGGGTTCACTTCCCCTAATTCAACCATCCCAATTCCTAATTCATTAGCGTAATTAGCACTTAAAGCGTATAACCCGAACGGGTAGTAAGACGCGGTGCTAAATAATAATAAAAAAATCAGACAAAAGTCAGTAGAACTGCAATAAATATTGGCCTTGACAAACCTTTCCTTCTCAACTTCGTGCCTAGGTCGTTAGAATGGTCGACCACGATCCTAGGCAACCCTGGGTTCGATCCAGGTTTGTAGCATAATCCCGCGGGCAGAGGTGTCTGTCTGGTTTGCTGTTTACGGAGAGTTCGTGGTTTGAATCTCGGCCAGGTGTAATGGGGTGTTTTATCATTAAGATTGTGTTTTTTTTAGCGCCACGTCTTGCTACCCACATAGGCTAATGGGTTGAGGGAATAGAAAGGTAATATTCATAAGGAAGTGTATCCACATTTGCGTGAAGGGAGAGTGGAAAACCATGTAGGAAAAAACCACCCTCAGTACATTTGATCGATATTCAAGCCTCGATCTCACTGTCATCGGCAGTTTAGTCCACCACGAGAGTACCGCGTTAGATTACGCAACCACTCAAGCTGGTTATCATAAATGTTAACCCACACACACTCTTTTCACACAAACGCTGGTACACATCCTCTAAATTCTTCTTTTCTCAATCTTACAAATGTGTAAATACGAGTATGTTGAAAGCGCGGACGGATATTAGAACATTGAACACGTGAGTAACATTCCTTTTAGACGAGGTTCCCGTTTTATTTTCCTCCCAAGCAATCACTATAAAACATCCCCGGGTCAGAGCCAGGAGTGATCACCGCTCACCTAAACCGGCAGATAAAGAGAACGTTTCTGGCCTCATATATAGGTCGTAGCCGTCCTTCAAATAAAACACCCAACAAGTCAAACCGGCGGTTCTTAAAGAAACCGTCCCTATACGAGCCTAAACTAGATTAGTTTTTGGAGCCCAACCGCGTCTCCAAATAAATAACACAGTCTTCGGGCCCTTTTTTTTTTTAGAAACGTTTTCTATAAGTCATCAAAGCAATAACATAAAAAGAGTATCGTTTTACAAGCTTTTATACATGTATCTCCCAGCTAGGTATCTACATGCATGTGTGAGTTTATTGGCGCCAAAATATGAGGCTTCAACAGCTAGTCCTCTTTCTGTGTAAGGTGCCCGAAGGTGTTACAATGTGTCCGTGATCTTTATCGCCACGTGTTTGGGAGTGTTGGTTTTATTGGAGATCATGGGGTTGAAATGGACGAAGCATAAAACTATATATTTTTTTTGTGTGTTTTTTTTTTCCTCCGGAGTTTCTCTTCTTCATTCTCTTCCGAAAAACCTCCTTCATAATAAAACATTTCTCCTTTACCTTTCTCGTCTTTTATTAGGTAAGAATATAGTCGTGAAGGTTGTACCGACCTTCATAATAATAATAATAATAATAATAATAAAACTGTATGTATATATATTTTATAACTGTAAGGATGAGATGTTACAAGGAAGAAGAGGCAGAGGGGTCTCTTCACAAATATGGAACATCACATTTTGAATAATGAGTCGAGTATAGTCGAGTCTTAAATCCGTCCAGTGTTGAAGTTTATTTCATGTGAGGGCGTCTCACGCCTATATATGTTGGTGATGTAGCCGAATACATCGCTTACGGCCTATTAGAAAGATAAAAAAAAAAAACCACACCTCACTAACATGTCAGCTCGCACCTTCCTCCCGAAGGATAAAGAAGCCTATAAACAGCCCAGAGGCTCCGGACGGATAAATGGAGCCATGCACTTAACATACCGGCTCTCGTTTATCTTAGATTATCTTATTATTATTATTATTAGCACCGCGTCTTACTACCCGTTCGGGTTATACGCACTTACGCTAATGTGTAATGGTAGGGTGATTGTGAGATGAAATGGAGGACCTACAGTTTAACATGGGATCCGAACCACGGTGGAGGCCTGGCATTCCCCACATTCACAAGATGTATTGTTAGAGGGGAAGGAAGGGTTTGGTAATCAGATAAATCTGTGCCTGGACCGAGTATTGAACCCCGGCCGCCAGCACAGAAGTCCGACGCCTTACCCCTAGACCACAGGTCACCGAGAGAAAGTAAAAAAAGGCGTTTGTTTATATTATTGACAATGTGGGAGGGTTGCTTTGAACACGTGTGTCTCCAGGGAGGAATATAGCATAGGAATGTGCTATGTCCAGTTTTACACGTGCTGGCTATCTTGGTTTGTAGAACACGCTAGAATAGTCTAACAGAAACTCCTAAGCGCCCGCAATCAAGTTAGTTGATAGTACTACTGATTCAGTAGAACAAACATGGGAAGAGGGAAATACAAATGACAATAAAATTGGTGTTTTGAGCCCCGCCCCCCTTTCCCCCAATTAAATTATATATTTCGATAAAGATCCATTCTACGCTCCTATACCAGTTGCAAGCTAAGCTTAATCAAATCATGCGGGTATTTGGACTTATCAAAGTAAAAGTTTACAAATTTTAAATTGTGTTAGCAAGAAGTAGAGTCTATATATGTAGGCCTACAGTAGTCCCATGACTTCTTTGGTGCTGACTGACAGCTCAAAGCTTATAGATGACGGCTTTGAAAAGTTATCAGACCAAATTATGTATCCCTACGCCGAACCATATGATCTGCAACAACATGTGTTTAGCAGTTGTCACTTCTAACGGTAAATATTTAGGTATATACTTAAATGTTGACTGTCAGAAGTCAGCTGTGAGCTGTCAGTCAGTACCAAAGAAGTCACGGCTGTACAATAAAACCCCGTTAGTCCGGAATTCCAGGTAATCTGAAGAAAACCTTTCGGAAAACCGGGGGAGGGGGTGGGGAATTAAGTCAAATGAAATATATGACCAGGCTCATAGTTAAAAGAGAATTGCAATAAACAGTGATATCTGATAATAAAGGTTTAATATTCACATGTTGTAGTCAGAATAATGATTACAGTACATATCACGTGTTTTACATCAGTTAAAGAATATAAATTTGATAAAATTCATTCAATTGTAATTTAAAAGTTGTTAAAATACTGTATCCCTCTATTCTCCCGGCTAATACGATCAAGCTTCGGTCCCAATCAGTTTGGATTAACCAGGTTCTATGTATAAGTTTAAAAATAATGGTTTTGTATTTATTCCGGGAAACCGTAACTCATGTACTGTTAAAGGTTTTTATCGATATTTAACCAGGCATAGCATCTAATTGGTAATATCTTGGTTACCTAGGCAGCCGTCTTAAGGGGGCAGTGGCCTAAGTAGCTGAGAGAGTGTCAACCAGGTGTTGTGCTTAGGCTACTATTGATCAAACTTTTAATAGTAGCCTACAAGAGTTTGATTAATCTTGACTGGAATAAATACAAAACTATTCTCTGTGATTATTAAAATAATGATCTATAGAGACTTGTAAACATAGTGTGTTGAGCCCTTCAGCCGTTAATTTGTTTTCTAAACCGGAGCCTCTACTTTTTTTTCCATTCAATTATCTCCTCATTTGTCCTCACGAGGCTGAGGTTGACACCTTTACAGAAACACAGCTTCACAGAAAATCTAGAAGCACCGGGGATTGAACCCAGCCATTACCTCTAGATTTGTAGTCCAGGAACTCTGACCACAAAAACGGTCAAATCATTGAAAAACCAAACCGATTAAACTCTAAAAAAGGATTAAAAAAAACTAGATTGCTTCGCGACTGGTCGAGTTTTGTCCGTCTGTGAGACGTGTTCTCACGGTGCACGTGTCCGTCCAACCCGCAAACCAAACACACCACCATTGCGCGTGACAGTGCTAGAGGTAAAAACTGGGAGCACTAGCGCTGCTGGCGAGTGGACCACGTAACGCGCGCTCTACCAGCCTCGCCCCACCTCATCTCGACCCACCGCGCCGCGCCGGTCAGCTCTGAACCTGATCTAATGGAGATTGATAGAAACGCTCGCTAAGAGGTCCAATATTAGGGTGGGCTTGTAGGGGACGCGATAAAAGGTCAGCGTTTTTGCATTTTGTATATCAAAACTAGTTTTTGGTATAACAAAAAATAAGTCAAATATTTCTCTAATAGAAACAGAGAGTTTAATTTTCTTCGCGTGGTGATATCAACAGTTGTTGAATATCTGTCAAGGGTGTTCTGGAATTTAATGACAACTTTTTATCTTTATTTAAAAAGTTCATCATCTGATGCCACCATGCTCGTGACAGATATTCAACAACTGTTGATATCACTAGGTGAAGAAAATTAAACTCTGTTTCTACTGGAAAAATATTTGAAATACTTTAACCAAAAGAAGTCTTGCTATAAAAACTGTAAAAACACTGACCTTTTCTTCCGTTCTCTACTCTCCCATCTTTATCGAATATGTTTAGTAAAAAGTAAGTCGTACTTACCTAAGCTCGCCGTCATCGCCTCCAGGTCCTTGGGCTTCCTCTTCCTAGGCCGTCCTTTCTGCCTCGTGGTCCCAGTGGTGGCGCCGTTGAAGTAGGACACCTTGGAGGTAGGGGGGATGCCTTCAGACCCCGCCGGCGTGGGGGTTTGGATGGGGAGGGGCGAGGGCAGTGGGTGATGGTGGTGGTGATGGATGATGATGGTGAGGGTGGTGGGGGTGGAACTCGGGGGACGGATAAGGAGGCAGGTAGGTCCCCGCACCGCCTCCGGGGAAGGTCGTCTGTTTGGACGCGGGTGGGTTAGGCCCCATGGGATGAGTGTGTTCCGTCAGGGCGATCTCGTAGTGGAGGCGGCAGAAGACCGCTCCGTTCCTCATGCCGAAATGGTCGCCCTTGGTGAGAGGGGAGTTGCACACTGCGCACGTGAAACAGTGGACGTGGAACACGAGGTCACGTGCCCTCATCACCAGCTCCGAGGACAAGATGGCGGCCTGACATCTCGCGCACCGCTTCATGCCGAATAGTCTGAAACAAAGGATGAGGGGAACGTCGTTTAGACAAATTGTGATTGTAAGTTCCTTTTGTATATAATTAATAATGAATAATGTGAATAATGAATTGGAGTAGTTGTGTGAATGAAGGGGTGTACGAAAGAATGGATCGAGGTAATCTAACGATTATATTTAAAATCGTAGACAGCCATTCACAATTGTTAGTATAAGCCAACTAACCTTAACTTCGCCAAAATGTTGCAAAATAGAAACAATAAATTATATTTGTATATATATATATATATAATTTCTGTGACAGATATCAAGGAGAACTTCTTTCAGAATCAATGGCATTATAGACGAGATTGAGCTATTTTATGGTGCCCAATGATAGTTTGATTTTCATAGAAATGCCTAAGAGTCTGATAGCTATAAAAGTTCCTAATTATACTTTCACGTATTAATACATTAGGTGGAATGCGAGCGGAATGAGACATCTAAGAAATGTATGGGGAAAAACACGTGGGTGGACAAAGTCAGAAATGAATGGGCTCTGAAGGAGTGCGGTTTGAAAGGGAATCCAAAGGCCAATGTGAAAGAAGCGTCTTACGTTGGTTTGGACTTGTTGAGAGGATGAGTGTGGATTGAATGATGAAGCAAGTATATGAAGGTAGAGTGTGTGGATCAAAAGGAAGGGGTAGGCCATGTAAGACGTGGCTAAATGTTGTAGACGAATGTGTGAAAAAGAGAAACATTAATAGTTTTAATAATAAAAGAGCATGTGTGACTCGGTGTATGGATGTTGTTGAAGGGAGTATACAAGGATAGGGAAGTGTGGAGAAAGTTAGTGGGGATGGATCAAGTACAGAGCTGTTGTTTTTTGAGCTGTATGTACAGTTTCTTGCTTGATAAGGTATGTATCCGTATGTATGTATTTATGTATGTACGTATGTATACTTATAGTCATGCTATTTTAAGCTGTCACTTTTGAAAGATATTATCAATATCTATAAATTAACACCAATATAATGGTAGAATGTTAATTTTGGCCACAAAGTCAAAATTGTTGTATTTTATTAAAAACTCTTCATATGCACACATTGAACTCTATGAAATGACCAGAAACAAGGAACTTGTTGTATTTTTTTAAATCAACGTTACGCTTCAAATTCCAGATCAGGCAGGTGTGAACGGCCAGCGTTAATCAAGCACACGTGTAAAATGACCATAAAAAACAGATTTGCCGCGCAACTCGCATGTCTAGCGTCTGTAATTAGCCTTGTGTTCACACATTTTTATAGCTCACCGCGGATATAAAAATTACTCAACGAGTAAAAAAAAAATAAGACCATGTTTTGTGTATGAATAAAGTCATAGAAACGGTCTGAAATATAAATCGCGGTATACGAGTTCAACTGTTCATTTCCCTTTCAACGTTCATATATCCCTCCACCCCCCTTTTTTTATAACAACATAAAGCAGTCGTCGTTTGTTGGCTGAATAGCATTTTGCGGAAATGAAGAATTCAGGAAGAGAGAGTTTAAAAATGCTGTAATGTTTAGAGGAAGGTAACTAATATTTATATGGAACTGTGTGCATGTGGGAGGTAGTTAACCAGTGTTTTATATATCCTGATGTGTGCGATTGTGGTAACGGTAACCAACACGTGTGCACATCCGAGCTAAAATAAATTCCAAAGAGGAGCAAATGACCTTGTGCGACGCGAGTTAACCGTGGTCAGGGTCGGAATAAAGGGGATTCGTTCTATTTCTTTTAATAATTTCAAAACAAGTTTGATAGTGTTGGCATATTATTATTATTATTATTATTAGCGCCGCGTCTTACTACCCGTTCGGGTTATACGCACTTACGCTAATGTGTAATGGTAGGGTGAACTGTGAGATGAAATGGAGGACCTACAGTTTAACGTGGGATCCGAACCACAGTGGAGGCCTGGCAATCCCCACATTCACAAGATGTATTGTGAGGGGTGAAGGAAGGGTTTGGTAATCAGATAAATCTGTGCCTGGCCCGAGGATTGAACCCCGGACGCCAGCATAGAAGTCTGACACCTTTTCCGGGCGACACACACATGTACTAATTATGTTAATGCGTTATGAAATAAGAAAGTTGCGTTTTGAGGAAGTGTGCCCGCATTTTAATGCAAGGAAAGTGTAAAAAACATTTAGAAAAAAAAAACTTCAGTTCACCTGACTAGGATTCGAATAACTATCTCCCCGTCTTCGGAGTCTAGTGTATTGTGAGAGTGACGCCTTAGACCATGCGGTCATCGAATCATGTCGGATAGTAATACCGTTTAACATAAGCTTGATTATTTAGAATGTAGTTTTGAAAGGAAACTCTGTTTTTCGCGTAATTGACAATTATATACGAGATACCAAAAAAATATATTCATGAAATAGCTACACGAATATATCAAATTAGCCAGTTATCAAAACAAATAGATTTAACGAACAGTTCTCAAAGATATACTTTTAAATATCGAAGTCAATAATCGTATCAAAAAATATATGAAAATATAGAGATAGAAAAATAATCTTTGAAAGACAAACTAGACACAATATATATATATATGTTCAGACCGATTGAAGGTAACAGCAGATAAAAGAAACTAATGCAAAAAATAAAAGGAAAAAAAAAACTACTTCCTGTGGAATAAAAGCAACGAATGGTCGACGGGCGGTATCCACCACAAAGGTATTCCAAAACAGCGAGGGTCCTTACATTACAGCGGGGAGGGGGGAGGGGGGCAGTGGTAAACTGCGGAGAAATGCACTGGAGGTCCCGGGTTCAGTTTGTGTGTGTGCTACAAGCTTGGCAGAAGTAGTCTCCTCTAGTACGCGTATGTGTATGTTTGTTACTTCTTTTGTCCTCTCACACACAATGAGGAGAGGGCAAAAAGTAGTCCTTCACATGTATCTCTTTGTGTCTGGCCGAGTGCTAAAAGGACTTAGCGGAGACGAACCAACAGCTCGAGATGAAGACGCAGCCATCGCTCCCGGAGAGAGAAGGTTCCCGTTTTGACAGTTCGTGTTCATTAAAAGCGTGTGAGTGTGTGTGTGTGTGTGTGTGCTATTGAGGAGAAAAAAAAAGAGGGTACGAGGCTTACATTTTGAACAGCATAAACGATGATGAAAAAAATATTCAAGTTGTTTATAAATATATAATAATAATATTTAGCATCGCGTCTTACTACCCGTTCGGGCTATACGCTTTAAGTACTAATTACTCTAATGGATTAGGAATTGGGAAGGTTGAATTAGAGGAAGTGAACCCGCATTTGCGTGGAGGGAGAGTGGAAAACCATTTAGGGAAAACCACCCCCAGTTCACCCGACTGAGATTCGAACCTCGATCTCCCCGTCCTCAGCAGTCGAGCTCAACACGACAAGCGCGTTAGCCAACTACGCCACCAAAGGGGGTTATAAATATATAAAAATACTAGTATTTAATACCCACACTGATGCCGAAGAGATCGTAGTTCGATCTTGGTCGGGTGTACTGGGGGTGGTTTTTTTCTAAATAGTTTCCCCATTTACTCTCCACGCAAATGTTGGTACGTTTCTTCTAAATTCAGCTTTCCTCATACTTAAAACCATTACCGTGATTAGTTAAAGCTGTCAAGTGTTTTTTTTTTTAGCGCCGCGTGTTTTGTTTAACGAAGATGTTAAAGCTCTGAAAACATTGGTCGGTAATAACATCTTATTTCGACAAAAAAAACTATCCAGGGATTTGTTATTTAGGTGTTATTTTTATATAAAAACATTTTAAAACGTGATTTTCAAGGACACGTAACTCCCGTAAAAAATCACTTTGGGGGAAAAGTCATCCATATATTTCCTACTTATTTTTTCATGAGGAATCGCCTCTCGGCTGGTCCGAGACAAATATCGACTCGCTCTGTATACGTGTGTGTGTGTGTGTGTGTGTGTGTGAACT